>VUQG01022472.1:51129-72957 GCA_015106755.1 Etia nguti | reverse complement strand
ACCAAAACAACACCCCCCCCCCCCCCCCCCCCCCCCCTTTCCCATAAGGCGGCACAGCGAGGCACATATGGTAAGGTAGATTTATCTCATTCTAAGAAGTGCATTTATCTACTTTAGAAGTCTCTCTGGATGAGATAAATGATAGCACCTGCGGCCACCAGGGAAATTAAATAGATTATTTTCTTAGTGCACCACCATACAGATGGCACAGGAGCCTCAACTTCCAATTCTGTATTCATGCAATCAAGTAGTGGATTACAAGATTGATTTTCTTTTTCTTTCTTTCTTGCATCTTTTTTTTTTTTGCCTTTGCTTAACACGGTCCAGCTACCATGTGTCAGAGCTTATGCAGTGACACAGTGCAGGCACCATGAGTACAACCATGCACTATAAGCTTGCCTGCAACACTCAAACGCTACGCTGTATTTATTCCTCAGCCTCGCCCTGCTTCCCCCCCCACTTTTTCATATCTGCCCCTTTGGCGGTGGATCGTGGCAGGGTCACGCACCAGTTCCAGCAACAGACTTAACAGGTTCACAGGGCCAAACAAAAATGTGTGAAAAAGCAGGTGAGTGGCAAGAAGCCTTGAGAGTGTGAGGTGCAAATTAGGCCGAAGGGAGCGCAGATTGTCGAACTGCACCAACAGCCAAATGTGAAGAGCTGAAATCAAGCACTCAAAAATTAAGTCTGTGAGTAAGTGACTTACAGGCTGCAGCAGTATTAATAAATGCATACACTGGCTCTCACTCTCTCTCTCTCTCTCTCTCTCTCACACACACACACACACAAACACACATAGAGAGGGCTGAGTGAAGTAGAACTACAAACCAGACCAAAGTGGAATGAAAACAGATGCAAACCTCTAAGAAACATGCATTTTACCATCGTCAGCTTCCTCAGACCAATTTAAATATTTTTGATAAGATTAATATTATGTGCACTGATTTGCTCATTTGGGGTAAAAACAGCTTGGAAACGCAAAACTCATGAGGAAGTAAGCAATGAGCAATTAGAGATGACAGTCAAGACTAAGTTGAGACTGGCACAATTATTGGCTGTTTGGTTGAGACATGCAAGATAATTGATCAGAAAACAGAAAAAAAGAGAGCTGGATCTTCTACATTTTCCTCTTGTCCTTGAATTTTTAAAACACACATTCACGTAATAGACGTTTGCTGCGGGGATTATTAAAGTGTCACTGCTATAATTTGTGCGTCATCTCCCCGTGTGTCACTACACAAGGAACCTGCCATTTATATGCTGCTGTTAAGTGTCATTGTTTTGCTAAGAGTCGCACCTGACACTCATCTGACAGTCTAGTGGTTTCAGGGAATCACTAGACTGATTGCGCAGTTTGTGTTTGGCATAAAAATCTGTACTGTGGCTAGATCCTTAGATAAATAACTGCCACATTCGACAAAGCTTGTTTAATGTGTGTGTGTTTGTGTGTGTGTATATTGTGCTCAAATAATATGTTTGGCATTAGTGTTAGTGGCTTCAGTAAAACGAGTTCCCTAGATGCTCTTAATGCCTTTTTTAATATTATTGAATTCAGCTCTTGCCATAATATTCTGATGCCAACTGCAGTATCATTTTTTGAGTCTTTTGAGAATGTAACTAGTCTAATCTGCTACACTGCACATCTCATTTTTAGGTGTAACGTCTGTGGGTAAGGTGTATGGAACCACCTTTTAAGCGTCCGCATTCATATTTCTTTTGGCCTGCTTGAAACTACTATTTGGAGACTTGAATCTGATTGCCACACAGGTCATTGCGGTTTGTGTTATCAGGTGGGGAGTTGTGGGAAAACATCTCTGATTGTTCACAGTCATGACACCATTCTCAGAATGTTCTTACTTAGGTCACACAGCAGGTGGGAAAGTGTTGTAGTGAAGTGCTGTGAATCACAGATCGAGGTTTGACTTGGTGTGAAACCAACTGGGAATGGTGTCAGTGCAAGTTGTTGGTTCAGGTTACCTACTCAGATGGCACAAATGCCTCTGCACCTAAAACACTATCTGGTGTTCAGACATGTCTGCATTATCAAAGACCACATTAGCTGGTGGAGTTTCACATTTACTCGTTTAGGGTTTGCATTGTATGTGTAGCCTGTTCTGGTTCCCGTGGAATTAAATGCTACTGTTTGGTCAAAGCCGCTGGCATCTGAAAATTACACACACAGTGTCCTTGATCATTTGTGCTGACACAGTAGGGCTAGGTAATAGTGAGACAGGTTAGGGGTTAGGTGTTGAAAGGGTTCTCATTCCCAATTAGTGACATATAAACAGACTGGATAAGCATCTTGTTTCAACATGCAGGGTCAAACCAACCCTTTTTCTAAACCTAATGAAACAATTTTTGGTGCAACAACCTACAAAAAAAGAACAAAAAAGAAAGAAAGTGAGTTAAAACAAGGAAAAAAGGATGGGAAAAAACATAGATCACAAACAGGACGTGAACCACAGTCTCCAGTGAACCCGTGACCTTCTCCAACCTCATTATACAGACTTTTTCACTCTTTAAAAGAAGGCTGTTATTGCTCTGCATCTAAAAATGCAAAATGCTATAGCCAATGTATCAAGGCACTGATGCAGAAGGGCACCCAGTGCACATCGCTGAGACGCCAGCAGGTTGTAAGCACTTCCCCACTGTCTTCTGACATCATGTCACATTAAAAAACATTTCATGTTATAAAAATTATCATATATGAACACAATGGATGTATCAAATAAAGATAAAAGCAAGCATCGCTATGAGTTTAATATGGAAGAAGATAGAAGACTATATGGTAGAAGAATGCTGAAAAGACAAATATCACATTAAGGAAGCATCTTCTTTGTTGCCAGCTGTGCCAATTATTTCATCTTTCTCCACACTTGGATTCAAGTCAAACTACATTAAGCAAACATTAACATTTTCAAAGGGACATCTCGAAATGACGTGAATCTTGTTCTGTTGTCATTCCAACTTACTGAACTTTGTTTAACCCAGAGAAATCTATAAAACTATTCAATAAAAAAGTCCACTTGTACTCATGCCACCACACAGTACAGTGCATATAATATTATTAGACATAACGGTAATGCTTAACACTCTCACCCTCTAAATAGTAGTTTTGGTCTAATTGTTTTGGACCTTGACAGCTTTGAAAGCACTGATCTAAGCCCGCATTTAAATTTGCAGCTAGCTGCAGCACTGGGAGGTGACTCATTAAATTGTAAGTTAGTGTTTAGACCACTCTGGAACAATCTGGCAGCCACCAGTCAGTAGGGAAAAACCTGCAGCTAAAAACCACACCCTGCTACCACGGCTGACTTTTCTGCAATCATTTGCAAAATGCTAGTGAAGCTATGAAAAGCGCAAGCCAAACCTATTCCTTTAAAGTTAAAATTGTGCCTATTGAAATGCATCGGTTGTAGTGATGGGGCACAACTTTTACTGGGAAGGTGAATGTTGTCAAGTTTCAGTACATCTCAGAGAGTAAATGGTGAGCATTTGGACAAATTGGTGTCTTTCATGCAAACTACAGACAACCCCAGGAACCTGCTAGCAACATAAAAACAATTGCAGGGAGGTTTTTTGTGCAGCACCGTCTTTGCAACCGACTAGCCAGCAACCTCCAACAACCACTTTTTAACTGGTTGTGGAATAAATATTTTCCCTTGTGACCAACTGGTCTCTAGGCTTATGTGTCCTAGGTAACAATTCTTACTTTTATTATAATGAACTAATATAATATTACATAAGTAGTAATATAAGTACTGTGACTAAATTATTAGCACAGTAACTCATAAATGAACACGATGTCTGCCTGAATTATGCAAATTCTCATTTGCAACTACCATGACTGACTTGCCAAACTCTGTGTTTTGTTCTCATTTGATGGAGTGATCCCAGGCAGGAAGAAAAACATAATAATTCATTCTATTGTTAGTATAGCAAAACAATGCAAGTAAGGAGTTGCTTATTCTTGGCTTCTATTATAACAATGCAGCTGCAGAGTTTTTTTCAGAACAAACTACAGAAGTCATGCTTTCTTCTATATGTTTTCCAAAAACAATAATAGAAATCCACTTTCCCACACTAGTTTTGATGTTATTAATGAGGAAAAAGATTTCACGGTATATTTTCCCCAACTAGTTTATTTTTATCTGACTTTTAGAGCCAGCATATATGTCTGTGTCACTATAGCTTCATGTGCTAAATTTTTACTTCTGCTGGTGCCATGTGACGTGTTGTGCGGATTCTGTTTTCATATGGATGGCACACGGACGTTCATATGTTTACATGTGTGCATGCGTGTTTTTTCGTCAGTATTTCAGTGTTTTTGCCCTGTTGGAGTGCTCTCTTCAACTCAGCACCACTATCATTTAGCCTGTATGCTTTCTTTGAAGTAAACCTCAAAGACCAGCATCAAAGCTTCATCTCTTACAAGAGAGCATGTTGCCTCTTCATGTGAGGAAAATATCAATAAGACTCTTCCCCTGCTATTATGATTTAATGGCTATGTTATTGAATGAGTGGAGTTGAAGAATTTATAATTAGTTTTCCTGGGGAAAATCATTACAATTTGATTAGCTCAACCCTAGTGTTTTACTGCAGTGCATATTTTGCATATTAAGTAGATTGTGTGTTTGAAAATGTTGTGTGTCCTGGTGTGTGCAATGTGTGTGTGTGTGTGTGTGTGTGCAGGGTGGGGGTTAGGGTAAGGTGCAGGTGTGTGCACCAAGTTGTTGCGTGTGGGTTTTTGGATTTGAGCCTAGATCTGTGCACAAAACCAATGCTCTGTGTGTGTGCGTGTGTGTGTGTGCGCGCGCACGCTCGTGCGTGTGTGTCTGTGTGTGTTTGTGGTGCACTAAACCCCATTTAGAGGTTGTGATGTGTATAATGTGTGAATGTAGTCTTGCAAAGTAAAATGTTCTGCAAGTATTCCTTCCTCTGCCGCAAGTGCACTGTAAACTGTACATTGATATAATCTAAATTTAATGTCCCCCCTACAGGACACTCTGATGAACAAAACGGCAGAGCTTCAAGTTGTGGTTTTTGATGAGGCATCAACTCTAAATATGTGAAGTGAAGCCATGGGAATTGAATAAAGAGTGTGCAAATAATTCTTTTCCATCTGTCCTTACCTGCTGGATTATTTTATTACTTGACTGTGAAAATCTAGTTAAATACCACTGGTACTCCCGAGTAACTCAAAGTACTGTCAAAAAAACCCATGAGAAGTAGTAAAGTGGTGTGAAGAGAATAAAAAGTTTAGTACTTATCATGTGAAAACACAGTTTTACCATGTAAAACCATGGACCCATTCCAGGAATAAAAACCGTGTCTTCATTACTCCCATTCTGTGAGAGAAGCTCACCTGTCAGTTTGGCAGTGATGTGTCAGGACTGCTGGATGGTGTAGACAGCCTCCGTAATGTAGCTTCCACTGGACTGTGTCACTTACCATCCCAGCGGAATATAAGTGTGAGAGAGAGCTAATTGGCTGAAAAATGAAGTGAAAAGAAAAGGAGGAGTCTGGATCATTTAAAGAAGTAAGAAAAAAGGCCCCACAACCTAACCAACTCGGTATTAGCTTAGTTTGAATCATCAAAGTATGATGAGGTAAAAATACACTTCTGCAAGTTTGTGAATGGCAACCTGACACTGGATGCAAGTGTTATGCTGGGTGATTTCTGGGATTGACGGGTTCTTCTTGCACCTCCTTCTCGCAGCATGCTGAGTCTGAGCCACCATGCCGTGAGAGCTGCCACTTCCCTGACTGTCTCTCACTGCCTGAAGAAATCAAAACCAAGCAGATATGCAGATGGATGTCACTGTGAGCTGCCCAGTGAGCGCTCCAGTAGACCTGTTGGAAATAATAAATTACTGTGTGATGATGATACACTGTTGGAAACTAATTAATCTCAAATCAGACTCAAATCAAAGAGGGAAAACTGATCCTACTGTCTACAACAGATGATAGGCATATGAGGGAAAGTATATCAAAGTCTATAATCAAGCTGCTATTCAATGTTTTATCCAATATTTATTTATTTTTCTGTGTTGTGGCTAATTTTTAATGTACAGAGAGAAATATAATTACTTCATCCCCAGCTGAATTTGTAAGATTGCTCACTTCCAAAGAAATAAACGGCGTCTATGGTAGCTTCGTTTCAACGAGAGAGACACAATATCAAACAAAACTTCTGAAAGAATACATTACATAAAAGTTACAAACTGATTTGCAGGTCATTGACTGAAAAAATGTAATGGATGCTCAAGCAACGCATGGCTTAGTATGTGGTGGAAAAATCCTTGTTGGCAAGCCCACTACTCTTTACATAAACTCTCTAAATCCTTTACGTTTCTTGGCTGCCGCTTGCTAACTCAAAGCTTCTGCTTCCTCCACAGATTTCCTATAGGTATGAGGATCGGAGACTAACTAGGCTACTCCATGACCTTAATGTGCTTATTTTTTTAGCCACTTCTTTGTTGCTTTGGTATGTTTTGGCTCAGTGTCATGCTGGAAGACCCAACCATGACCAATTTTCTGTGTTTTGGCTGAAAGAAGGAGGTTTTGGTCCAAGATTTTACAGTACATGGCCTCTTCCACTGGTCCCTCAATGTGGTGAAGTCATCTTGTACCCTTAGCAGAAAACCAGCCCCAAAGCATAATGTTTCCACCTCCGTGCGTGACTGTGGGGATGAAGTTTCTTGGGTGATACTGAGCATTTGTCTTCCTCCAAACACAGTGGGTTAAGTTGATGCCCAAACTGTTGATTTTGATGTCATCTGACCACAGCACTTTCTTCAGATCAATAACAAGCTCCTCCTATGTAGTTTTGAGCAGAACCGCCACCTTTCTCACGATCATTCTTACCTCATGAAGCAAGATCTTGCATAGAACTCCAGACCAAGGGTGATTGGTGGTCATTTTATATTTCTTCCATTTCCGAAGCAACTCACCAACAGTTGTCACCTTCTCACCAAGTTTGCTGCTGATGGTCTTGTAGTCCATTCTAGCCTTGTGCAGGTCTACAGTCTTGACCCTGACGTTCTTTGACAGCTCTTAGAGTGTGTCTGTGGAGAAATGGGGATGCCTGATTGTGCACAGGTTTACTTTATACACCTAACAAGTTGATATCAGGAGTATCTGTCATTGATTGATTGATTGATTGATTATAATAGCAAATCTGTGAAGGGCCAGAATTCTGGCTGGGTTTTCCTCAATGACATATTAATCAATTTACAACTTTTATTTAACATGTTTGGGTTTTTTTTTTCTTTGGTTGATATTCTGTCTCTATATAAAACTATGTAATTTTTGGTGTCCACATAGTGTGCTGTCAGCCAATCGAAAATCAACTTGACAGTGCTGACCTTTAAGAGTGGGAGAGTCTATAATGGAAGGAAGCTTTAGTTGCTTATTAGCTCTGTTGCAAATTCACTGCTATTTATCTCTCCTTGCTTGGAGTGTTACACGCTCCACAGTATGCAGATAGTTCAATGGTTCAAATAGCTCTCCTGGATACACTTCACAGTTCTTGTCCCATCAAACCTGAGCCAAAACTTCTGATTAGATTTTATGCTGGCACTGACAGCTCTCATAAAATCCACATAATCAAAACAGTTTAATCAGTTAATATATTTGTGGATCACACAAATCCAGCTTTTCTTAGTTCAGGCAGGCCACGAGGTCAAGCTCAGCTGCAATCATGGCAGTTGAGCTCAGCATAGAGGGGTAGCAGATAATCCCTTAGCTGATTCCCTTTTATGCACCCCAGGGCCAAATCTCATATAGAGTGCACTCTTTAAGCTCCTTTAGCCTGTTAACCTGCTGTTCATCTGCAGGTCGCTTTGCAACCCACCTCTACACTAGCTCCTCCTCCTCATGTTATCTGATTTAATCAATGTCACATCTATGGCCACTGATACCTGCTCTGGTCTGAAAAAGGCTGTTGTTACTGTCGCTTTTATACTGACCACAGGTGTACATGGATGTGGAAGTCCCGAAACAGAACTATGTAATCCATTCAAATATAAATCTTTTTTTCATCGACTTGCATGTGTTGGTTTAAAAGAAAAGGGGGAGAAAAAAAAGCACTCAAGGCAAGGCATTCTGTCTGCAACAAGCAAAAAACTATGTCAGCGACAGTGAGAACACATGTACAGTACAAAGCTCCAGGGAATCAACTCAGAGTGCAAGTGATTTGATGAAAGGGGTTACTTTGCACAGCTTCTGACAGTATGTACCTAAATCAGGTGCTTCTCAGAACAAGAACAGCAAAAAGATTTCTTTCCTTTGTAGAAGTACACACATTTATTGAGTTTTGTTGACTGACATGCAGAAAGAGTTTACATAAATGATTAAAAATAACTGAGTCTGTGGTTTCCTATGAGAAAAAAGAAAACAGTCCAATTTGCTCATTTTTTTTTAATGGGAGTTTATTGAACTTTCAGACAATTTAAAAAAAAAACAAAAAGGCTTTTTGCCTGTTTGAGTTTTAATTTGTATCATTTTTGCCACATGTGACATTTGTGCACAATTTATTGCTTTAAAATGTATTGTGCAATGAATTCAGGGTTTTCAGAAAAGAAAATTGGGTCTCAAAAACTCATGGAGAAAATATGATACACTTGGCGCTGCAGGGTTAAAAGGGATTCACACTTGTTCAATGCTACATTTAGAGTCACACTTAATCAATACAGTCTTGCCAGGTAGGTGTGAAGCACTTTTTTCCAGCTGCTCTACTTCATTGTCTCAATATTTTATACATACTTTATATTGATGTAAATTCTGTGGTCTTGCAGTCTGGCCTGTCAGCAGTTCTTTGACATTCTTGACTGTGTAATGGTGTGGCTCGGGGGGGACGGGGGTCAGAAACACCTCTGTATTGTATGAGATTAAAAAGAGAGAGAGCGAGTTTGAATGAAATGCGCTCACTTTGTTTTCTCTCGGGCATGTTCTCGCTTTCACTCAATAACTGCAGGGCTGACTTTTATCTGAGTTCAGGCTTCTCCCATATCCTTGAGACATTAGCAATAAAAAAAAAATGGGTTGAGAGGTCACACTCGTGGTGTTAGTGTGGCATTACATTTACTACAATGTCTATATCACCTCCATAAAACTGAATATTTCTCTTCAGTCATTCGCCGTAACCATTTGGAAGCAATTCGGATGGACTGTACTGGCTTTGATAAAGATGGATATTGCCAGAGGGAGGGTACTCATTGCGGATGCTACAGTAACAACAATATCTTGTCCTATTTTCAGTCTATCCAGTGCAGGTACCTCAGTAGTACTGTCTTTTAAAATTACAGTTAAAATAAAATGTTTTAATCTGGCTTGCAGAGCTTCCCAAAGAGACACACAGAAAGAGAATCGCAATGGTATAGGCAAAAAGTCACGGAATGTTGATGAAGTTTGGCAATTTGAAACCGTGACTTGCAAAATAATGGACAAGTGTTGAGTTAAACTGGAAGGAACCAAAATGGCTGCAAATATGAGGAAAGACTAAGAGGCAAACAAACCTGCTACAGGGTTGGAAATATAAACGAAGGTTACTTGATCAACTAGAGCCTAGAATTTCAAATAGCAACTGCTGAAAAAGTTGTAAGAAACAAACAAATCGTTATGACACAAGTGTTTTTGCCACATTGAGAGAGAACCCAATGTGCTTTTGTTTCTGGTGTTAATTGTTATGACATTGGTCCAAAAGAGTCATTCTCTGCAAACTAAACCAGTAAATACAGCATAAAAATATGAATAAAAAACAAAAACATCAAAGTAAAACATCAAAGCAGAGCAAATATAGCACTTGGTGACAAATTATATTTGCATAAATTGCTATTCTCCAACAACACAACATACAGTTTTTTTTTTTTTTTTTACCAAAAACAAACAAAACAAAAAACTTCAAATGTCATCCCCCTTTTTTCAGTCTTCTGATTTAGACCAGCACAATCATGAATCATAGACAAGGCAGATTAATTATAATCAAAGTTCACTAATTTGATGAGGCAGACAGAGAGTTTGACAGCCGTTTACCTGATCAAGACAGGCACAGGTGCAAACTTCAAAATGCAAAATCAAAAGGGACAAGCACAATGAAGGCAAAAGGCTTTTAACCTAGGGGTACAAGGCAAAAATAAAATAAGCTTGTGTGCTTGCTAGAGGGAAAATTAAAAAATAAGGGAACGTGTTCAGTTAGGTGAGAAAGAGTGTTCACAGGATTCTATCCAGTCCGTACATGCGATGATTCAGTTGCCTGCAGAATCATCCTTTAGCAGCAACAACTTGAAGTAATTATTTTCTGAATGACTTTGTCAATCTCTTACATCATTATTATTTTTCACCTACTCTACTTTTCAACATTGCTTCTGTTTATTGAGGTTTGCTGACTTTTATTTAAGCACAGCATTGATAGGTGGAGGTCTGGACTTTGATTGGGCCATTGAATCACGTTGATTTTTTTCTTTTTCAGCCATTCTGTTGTAGATTTGCTGCTGTGCTTGGGATCATTGTCCTGTTGCATGGCCCAGTGTGGGACATACTTTAGCTGCTAGACAGATGGCTTCACAATAGTGTCTAGAATATTTTTGTATGTGCAAGAGTTCGTGGTAAAATCAATGACTGCAAAGTGCCCAGGTCCTGTGGCTGCAAAATAACCCAAAATCATCATCACTCTACCACTGTGCTGGAAAGTTGGTATGAGGTGTTTGTGCTGATATGCTGTGGTTGGTTGGACATTGTTCCAGAAGTCTTGTGGTTTGTTCAGGTGCAACTTTTTAAACCTAAGATGTGCTTCCATTTTCCTTTCAGAGAGAAGAGGCTTTCTCTTAGCAACCCTTCCAAACAAGCCATACTTTTTCAGTGTTTTTCTAATTGTACTATCAAGAACTTTTACATATAACGTGCTAACTGAGGCCTGCAGAGTTTCGCCCCTTTTCCATTAGTACCTAATTGGACCGGCTCGCCACGACTCGACTTGGATCGACTGGTTTTCCATTATAATCCAGTGCTACCTAATGAGCATAGTTGTCATCATATGTGACAAGAACGCTACAACAAAGGTGGACGTTGAGGCAAGAGTATACCTGCTGCTTGGTCTGTGGCTTTTCGTCAGACTTGGGGACCACGGCATTGTTTTTTTTGTAGCTATTTCCCTCGTTGCTGGGTTTCAAAAATGGTGGTTTTAATTTTTGTGAATGAGATGCTCTCATGACTCATCAAGTGACACTACTGACCAGCCAGTCGGTGGCATGTAGTCTGAAGAAGAGACATTTTAGAATATGCTCGGATTGCTTGTAACCCTGGCCAAGCACGTACTGAAAAAGTACCTGGTACCAGGTGCTATGACCTAATGGAAAACCCTGAAAACCATGGCGAACTGTACTGAGTCGATCCAAGTAGGTGCTAAGGGACAAGGGGCTTTTGAGACAGCTTGTTCTTTTTGTTTGTTTGTTTGTTTGTTTTCCATTTCTCACATCGTCCTTCAGGGAATTTGCTGGGAAAACCACTCCTGGGAAAGCTGGCATTGTGTTAACACACAGCAGACCACCAAACTTCTGCTTGTACTGAGGTGTTCACACTTATCAGTTAATCAAATGCATTTGATTTCTTTGCTGATTTTTGGTACAAGGGCTGATTCCAATCACCATATTCTACTGACCTACATCTCACATTTCCAAATTAATTACCTAGAGATTAATAACAAGAGATCAAGGCCACTACTCACTACTAACCCTCTGTAACAGACTTAAAGATAGGACTCCATTGTACTCGTTTTTCTTTTTTTCTTCTTTTTTAACTTAACTGGAATTTTGGTTAAGCTACAAAAGAAGCACATATCTCTTGTTCTCTTGTGCTGAAGTTCACTATTTTGCTTATCTATCCATCCACCCAAGCACCCTCCCTATTTAATTACCTTCTTTCTTGCATCAGAAATATACACTGCAGTTACTGTGCAGACAATGTGTTTTCCAAAGAAACTGTTTTAAAAGAAACAGTGATGCATATGTTGTATGTTTATGGAGAGGGTCATCAGGTGACTTAGAGTAATTTGTCATGACCTAAGCAACTCCTGTTTGGATGTGGAATGATCTGAAACAGCAAATAAGGTACTGGCTGGCAGGTAGATAAAGAGACAAAATATACTGATGTGAGTTGACTGACGCCATTGCAATTTTACTGTAGGAACTAAGTGTATTAGCCATTTACATTAAATTATTGCCACGTTAATCAGCAAAGTCTAGCTACACAGCTTTGAACTGCAGCTGAAGTATATGTGTTTAAAAAGTTCTACACATAAAAATGAAAAACATTGCCTCGTTTAAATTTTAGGATCCTTCTTTTTAAATAAGGACAGAGTCTTGTTTTATTTTTATGGACTGATTTCCCAAACTTTTTGACTTTATTAGACAGGGAAGTTTAAAGGTTTGTCTCTTCCAAGTCAGTTTTAAAAAGATAGTGATGTTAATTTACTATTTGAGCTTAAAGCTTTCCTTTTTGATAAAGCTTAGGGCTGGATCAGGTGACCCTGAATCCTCCCTTAGTTATGCTGCAGCAGCCTAGACTGCTGGAGGCTTCTAAAGATGCACTGAGTATGAGGTGAGTGAAAAAGAAACACTCTTCTTCACTCACCTAACACTCAGTGCACCTCTTTTCATTCTCTGTGTATTTATTCATCACCCTGCAATTACTCATTAGTTATTATTAAAATACCTCTGGCTCTCTTCCACCCCATGCCTTATCCTATCTGCCTCCCCTCACCTTCAACCAGTCGAGGCAGATGGCTGCCCCTCCCTGAGTCAGGTTCTGCCTGAGGGTTTTTCCTTTTCAGAGGGGGTTTTCCTTCCCACTGTCACCAAGAGCTTGCTCATCTGGGGGGTCATCTAGGGGGTCATCTGATTGTCTGTATTACTGTAGGGTCTTTACCTTATAAAAATGAATTGAATTGAATCAAATTGAATTGAACTGAACTGAACTGAATGTTCTGGCATGTTCTGGAGATTTTTTATGGGCAGTATTTCTAGGCATAGCCAAGTGGCAGAAGGCTTCCACTTGGGCGGGCTCAGAATCTTGTCTCTGCTTTTCGCAGATGATGTGGTTCTGTTGGCTTCATTGGGTGATGGCCTCCAGCTTGCACTGAAGTGGTTCGCAGCTGAGTGTGAAGCGGAGGGAATGAGAATCAGCACCTCCAAGTCTGAGGCCATGGCCCTCAGCTGGAAAAGGGTGGAGTGCCCACTCCGGGTCAGGGACAGGTTACTGCCCCAACTAGAGTTTAAGTATCTCAGGGTCTTGCTCATGAGTGAGGGGGAGAAGGGAGCGGGAGATTGATAGATGGATTGGTGCTGCAGCTGCAGTGATGCGGACGTTGTACCGATCTCTCGTGATGAAGAGAGAGCTGAGTGTAAAAGCAAAGCTCTCGATTTACCAGTCGATCTACATCCCTACCCTCACCTATGGTCAACAATCTTTGGGCAGTGACTGAAAGATCGAGATTGCGGATACAAGCGGCGGAAATGAACTTTCTCCGAAGGGTGGCTGGCCTCTCCCTTAGAGAGAGGTTGAGGGGCTCAGAGTAAAGCTGCTGCTCCTCCACATTGAAAAGAGCTAGTTGAGGTGGTTTGGGCATCTGACAAGGATGCCCCCCTGGGTGGACAAGCTGGGGGAGGTAGCTGGGGACAGGGAGGTCTGGGATTCTCTGCTTAGGCTGCTGTCCCTGCGACCCGGCCCCTGGTAAGTGGAAGAAAATGGATGGATGGATGGATGGATGGGTGGATGGGTGGATGAACTGAAGTGAATTAAAGCTGCTTTACTCCGGGTGTGTCAATAAATAATAATTCCAATTATCATACCAAAAGAAACCCATATGTAAGGTGTGCTCGGAGTTTCAGTTTCACTTATGTACTACAAATAGAAAACTAAATCACAGCATATCTCGACACATTTTTTGTTTTATTTTTATTGTTAGAAATTTTAATAAATTGTAAGGTCTACACTGTCAAAAGCTTAAGTGATCTAATATGGGGAAGTGCTGCTCATGCAAGGTCTTTGCTAACTCTAAGGAAAACAGTTCACTTGATCTAAAAGGGGGATTGGAAATCCCCAGTAATCATTACTTTCATTGTAACTTATATATCAAATCTTTAGAATGCTTGAATAAAGCAAGATCTAGGAGAGGGGAATGAATCTTGCAAGAAACAAGTTACCAAGACTAGCTGGAGTGTTTTCAAGTGGCAGCGGTTTCGTTCTTCAGAAGACGAGTGCCATCAAGAGGACTCAGATTTATTTAGGTGATTATATTTGCCCTCAACACTGAGCTGAAACGTGTGAGCTGTGTGGAAATGCTGGTCAAAAAAGGCCTGTGAGAATTTGATGGGTAATGTAAGAGCCGAGGAGCAGAGAAGGGCATCGTTGCTGGGAAAGAGCAGAGTCAGTTTACAACAGTGACTTCATCACCACTCTCGCACGAGCTGATCTGAAAGCAAACGGCACTAATGCAAACACTCTTTACCTGCGACATACTGAACAAATCAGCTTTCAGTCTTAAATTTATTCAGTGACTTAACACCAAATACATCTATTCCAGAAGGCTCTCATCTTTAATTAATTGCAGCACTACCTGAAATAAGGATAATTTTTAAAAAGGTGATGAAGCAGCACTTGAAACAGGTACAATGCTATTCCTTCAGCGAAGCTAGACAGCTGTTTGGTGGAATGACAGGGGCTCTAAAAGATTGTTTAAAACATTCTCATTTGCTCTTATCCCTTGAGACACATACCTTGCACATGCACCGAATAAAGCTATGAGGGTTTTGAAGTATTGATTACCACAAGAAACAATACTAATACAAAGTGGAACCTTTGCGTGCTGTAGAAACTAGTGAGCAAGATAAATTTGTCAATTGGTTTAGCATTCAAGTTATGTTCTGGAAAAGAAGCTATGTTCTGAGCCTTTGCCATATTTCAAATGGTGGCTAGAACAGCATATTAATGTAATTCACTAACTGACTCTGGTGCCCTGTTGAAGATAGTCGTGTTAGGATACGACCTCAGCACATTTTTCATTGATCTAATAATCCATCTCCATGTGTTGGCGGGCTGAACTATGTCAACGAGTTTCAAAAACTGGGCTGGAAACTAATTACTGTCACTATTAATTAAAATGTATTTTTTATTTACAGTTTAATCTATAAAATGCTGGGAACACAGACAGAGTCATCACTACTTCACAGAGTCTGGGTGTCTTCAGTTTGCTTTATTTGTCTGATATACAGACAGAAAGATGTTTAATTATAGTAAAACTAGAAGAGAAGAGAATGTTTTGCATTTTTTCTTCATAAATAATTTGATATTTTTTTGTCTTTATTCACTAATCCTTCCATTGGCTTAGAAAAAGATTTGGAGTGATTGCACAGAAAATTAAACTGCAACGTTAAAAGATGAATGCACATGGAAATATGGAATATGTGTTACATATATTGAAAAAGTACAGTTATAAATAAAATAAATGCAAATAAATGTGATTACGGAATCTCTTACAGATCACTGAATCTCACCTTTCTCATGCAGTCAAGTCTGCATCTATCTTGTAAAGACCCTGACTCTTTGTTGGAAAACAGTTAAGTTTCTAGTATATTTAACCTCCATATACTTAGTTATCTTATCGCTAAAGGAAATAAAATCAAGTAGTGTTCTCTCATAAATGTTTCCCCCCCTTATGGGCTTTATCGTTCGGTGCAGTGGCAGTGCCATTTACCTCAGAGCAAGAGAAGCTGAATGGGAGTTGTTTACCTCACTGTCATTTGTGTCTATTGTATCTAAAAGGACCACCTGCTAGCTGGGAAGTGTCGTGGAAAGCCTGGGTGCGACTCATAATTGCCACTGGGGGGCTGGTAAATAACAGCATGCTATTTCACAGGCTCACAGCCCTGCTACCGTAATAAGCCACGGTGCTGTTTTCACTTTTCATTAGAGAAGGTCAGAGCTAATTTAGGACATTTTGGTGACAGAGTAAGGTGGTGAATGTGTGAGTGGCGGGGAAAGGAGGAGTGTGTGGTGACAGGATGGGAGGAGGTTAGTATTTAGCTCAGTTGCTATGCTGGTGGATTTTTTCAGGGGGTGTGGGGTGGGGGTTAGAGAGCTGCTCTGACAGTGATAAGACGAGTAAAACAAAGCAGTGTTGCAATCGCATGCGCTCATGCTCGCCCACATAAACATAAATGCGCCCAAAATCTTTGTCTCAGGCAGCTGTGTCAGTGACCTCTGCTACTTTAATTAATCCCTGATGACGTGAAGCAAAAAAAGCCATTAACATTTTCATCAGTGTAATGTGTGCGGTATTAATATGATTAAGTGTGTGTGCATATTAGAACTGTAAGGTAGCAAAATAGTCAAAAATAAATTGCTTTTAAATGTCTGGATTGTCCCTGCAACTCGGGCAACGTTTGGTTAATTACACAGCTCATCATTTAAGGGAGCTTATATAGCTCTTTGGGTTGATCTAGCAGGAGGGTAGCGAGTGTGAAAGTAGCTGCAGTTCTCTGGCATCATCATCTCTGCATTTGAAAACTGTTTTAAAAATGAGAGGTATATAAATATAATTTCAAAGAGACGTGATCACTTATTGCCACCTGGAAAACCCATCTCGTCCCTTCATTAAAAATAAATTGCATAACCCTATCTATCTATCTATCTATCTATCTATCTATATATATATATATATATATATATATATATATATATATATATATATATATATGTGTGTGTGTGTGTGTGTGTGTGATAGATAGATAGAATAAACAGAAGCCACTGAGCCTTGTCCCTTTGAAACCCAAACAAAGCAATATTTTCATCTACTTGCTTGTTGTGAGGAACAGTAGTTGAAAATGAGCAGCGAATAAAACTGACTCCAGCTGTGGTATTAAAAAAAAACAACTTATTACTAGTGTATTAAATCCACAATTTAAATGTTAGGGGACTGGTAACTGGTTCACTGTTGAATTATTTTAAATAACTCCAATCACCGTTCAACTCATTAGGAACAACTTGCTAGCACTGGGTTAGAGACCTTTTTGCCTTCAGAGCAAAGAATCAACAAGGTGCTGGAAACATTCCTCAAAAATTTTAGTCCATATCGATATGATAGCAATAAAGTTCTAACAGCAGCAGCCTGAACACCTGATAGAAGGTAGGGTGGATCCATGCTTTCATGTTGTTTATGCCAAACTCTGACCCTGCTAACAGAATTCTGCAGCAGAAATCGAGATTCGTCAGAACACGCAATGTTTTTCCAATGCTGTAGCCAATCTGTCCATCAAGGTTCAATGTGTTGTGAATTCAGAGATAGTCTTCTGCATGCCTTGGATTTAACAGGTGGTTATTTGATGTCACTGCTGCCTTCCTATCAGCTCGAAGCAGTTTGGTCATTCTCCTCTGGCATTAACAAGGCATTTTCGGCCACAGAACTGACACTCCCTGGATATTTTCTCTTTTTTAGACCATTCTTTGTGAACCCTAAGATGGTTGTGTGGGAAAATCCTGGTAGATCCACAATTTCTGAAATACTCAGACCAGCTTGTCTGGCTCCAACAGCTATACGACATTCAGTTAAGTTATCTTTCTTCTCCATTCTGATGCTCGGTTTGAACTTAAGCAGGTCATCTTGACTTTGTATACGTGTTAAAATGCATTGGGTTGCTGCAGCGTAGCTGGCTCATCAGATATTTATGTTAACAGGGGCTGAACAGGTGAAGGGATATCCAATGTAGTAAACACACAATGCATTTACATAGTTGCCCTGGTTTCACAATTGTTTTTTAAATAAAATGTGTAATTAAAGGCAGACAAATTTGCTCATGGAAATTTTATTGTAGTGGCAAAAGAAAATCACAAATCAGAGTGTATTGGATGAGAAAATTTGACCTGTTTATCAGTTGAAAGTAGACCCAGACACATGTCAAAACAGGCATCTATTTGTTTCCTCTCTGTGTGTACAGTTCATGGAATTACGTGGTAAAGTGTGACGTCCCTGCTTTCCCCATGACAACACACTGGCTCATGTTTTCCTGCGTTTTTATCACTCCACACACAGCACTGTCGTTACCAGGCACTGGACAAGGAGTACAGAGAGGAGGCAATTACCTGTAAATTGGTTTCATTATATGTAAAAAACAAAACAAAACAGGAAGACAGCCTGAGAATGCATTACATTTTGCTCTGAAGAAGCAAAAGAAGGAGGTTGTGATAGGGGGTAATTTAAGCGTGAGATTTAATATGCCCTCGTAATGTGCCTGCCTTTTTTAATGGATTACCAAGCATAAAGTCCCTCAGAGCTCTTCTCAGAAAGACAGCTCCGTGTGGAGAGATAGACAGAAACATAGCTCCAACTGAGGTTGGAGATAAACATACACATTGAGTGACATTTCACCTTGTCACTCTCCAAGCTATGCCATTATCAAAACAACAGTCAATTTCAGCCTGGTCTCGCAGAAATATGTAAAATAAATATGACCTCTTAACACTGCATTCTGAGCTGGCACATAATGTGTTAAAATCACATGCCAGCCCCAGTGATTTGTTCAGTGCTCTTGTGGGATGAGCATGAGATGCTGGTCATGTCGGCACTCTGGTTTACTACTAGCTGTAGTTTATAACTTACACTGCAGTTCCTTTTAAAATCAATGCCTCCACTCACCTCTACTTGAGCCTGCTTGAGATGCCATCAGCTGGGTGAACAGAAGTAATACTGAGCAGCAGATCTCCAAGTTTGACCTGATTCTAGAAAATGAGGGATTCCCATACTTGCTAGATGTATAGGTCTTGCATTCACTGCTCTTCCCTTGCTCTTCATACCACAGAGCCACAGTGGATATAAATCCACATGCACAACCGCTGCCCAAAGCAAGGAGTCAAAACCAAGGCTAAGATCATTTTCTTACCCACAGTTTGGAATCCTGGTCTATCCAGCTGGCTCATAGGGCTGATGTGGCCTTGAGCTCACAGTGCTGCTGCCTGCAGTGTACAGGAGCTAGCTATTATACCCAGATGAAAAGGCTCAAGACCGTGAGATTCAGGTTCCCACCAGTACACCCAGACCAATGCAGACAAATTCACGAATCCACAAATAAACATCCATGTCAAAGGTACAGCTCTAACCATTAGTGATACCATCTTCATTAATGTTAAAACAAGCTCAGCATTAACGTGTTGCTTCCCAGGTACCACTGTTAGCAAAACAGAGCAGATCCTTGAAAATGAACAGGACATTCTCAAGGTGATTGCACAAGCGATATCTGTAAAGAACGCTCTGAACTCCTCCGAAAATCTTTGCACATTTGTTTTGCTCTTTGAAAAGTTCCAGCACCCATCAGTCACTGTGTAGCCAATATCAAAGTCTTCTGGGAATGCAGACTGTATCGGTGCATTCCAGATTAATTCAGAATTTCGGTCAATAACTGGACAATAATTACTTTGGACTTGAACTCCACATGTCACAGTATAGTTCCTATAGATAGTTCCCACATGTATCTGTGTCCTGCCTCTAGAATCCCATTTCCAACAACAGGACATGGTATTCTCGGTGTTCTCTGTGGGGTGCTGGTTCTGTTTTAGAGGTCTGAAGGACCTGGTAACACAGAATGAAGTGTAAAAGATGAATGTAAGGTTGCTTTGTAATACATTTTTAAATGTATTTAATTTATATCTGAGACATGGAATATGTCAGCAGCCTGAATTGTAACATGTCTTGGGAGAGGTAGTGCTTTCTTAGTTTTGGTTTGGTTGTAACCTCTTTTAGATGTGAGCATCGTGTTGGCCACAGCTGAGCTTAATTTTCCAACACCAGGTCTATGACCTGTTCTGTCCTTCAGACCTCTAAAACAGAAACTCTTTTTGCCTTTTAAAACATTAAATGTCCTTGTTTCACATTACATCATGGACTTGTTAACCCCTTACGTGACACTCACTGGGCCCTGGTGGTTATTTCTAGGTAATGGCTTGTTTGTAGACCAGGCATTTTCCATTAAAGCCCCCAAACTGTGGAGCATTTTGCCTGTTGAGATCAAACCAGCAACATCTTTATCATCTTTTAAATTAAGTTTTAAAACATTTTGTTATCAGAAGTCTTGATATGTCTTTTATTTCTGTCTATTTTCTATCTATTTGTTTTTAAGAACTTATATTCTTTTTCTTCTTTTTTTGTTTGGATTTGTAACTTGTCAATAACTTTCTGCAAGTTTTAGGAAGCGTGCTATATAAATAAAATAACAATAATTATCATTATCATTATTATTGTTGTTGTTGTTATTAATATCAAATATTTAAATTTGACCACTATGTGGTAAAGAGTTTTGCCTAAATCATTTGCAGTATAAAACATAGCAAAGATAAATAATCTGATCATCTTATTTCCTGGTATTATTATTATTTTAGTTATTGCACCAGTATACAAACACTGTATCCATCAGCAGAAACTGTGGAAGTAAGCTCCCAACTTCACACCCTAAGGAGACAGTTATAACCTGAACAATGAGTCTCTAAACCATAGAGAAAGACTCCTACACATTCTCTTCCCCGAAGAAATTAAATCTTAAAAAAATAAAACAAAGAATAGCAGGTTCCCTATATTTACCGCCTGTGGGAAGAAACTGTAAAGAATAATGGAAAATAAGATAATATAATTATGCAAGCAAAGCAATGAGTTGCGTACGGTGTGTGCACAAACACAGGCAGACACACACACACAAATACAAACAAAAAGACATGTAAATGCCGGCACAGTTAGAGGCAAAAGACATCAGGTAAGTGAATATAAATGGAACCAGAGAGAGATGGAAAAGCGTGGTGAGTGAAACAGATACAAAAACATAGGAGGAAAATGAACATAAGAAAAGTGGGAAATAGGTGTGAGAAACAGAGGGTGGTGGGAGAGTTACTTGGAAAGGTCCCCAGCAAAATATGGTTTGATTTAGTGCTATTGTGAAGTTCAGCCAGCTTGGCGATTCAATCCAATCAGCTCTTGGCAAACAAAGTGCAACTCAGGGAAGCTCTTTCCATCAGAGTTTTGGGATAATTAGGCCTACATATAGATATCCATTGGCTGGCTGGAGATGTAGTTGTGCTGACACATATGGAAATGTATTCTCATGTGTAACGAAAACAAACTGGAGTTTTTTTCTCAGACTTGGGAGTTATTGTGGGCAGATTGTAGTGGATTCAGAAGACAACAGCTTTAGAACACATTCATCTCTTTACCTCATTTCTTTGCTTTCTGATGAGTTTCAGAGTTTGCAGGTAGGAAAATATTCTCTGACACACACACACACACTGCTGTATGTGCTGCAAACCCACTGAAAGACAAAGAAACACTCAGTAAAAGGCTTGAGAGAGAGATGAATATTGACATAAGCACACAAACATGGAGAAATGTACACTGGAATACACGAGTGTTTATGTTGTATTTTAATGTTTTGAGGAACCTCCAACTGTGTGTTTTTCGGTCAGAAAGGTGTTGAGCCCCCCTATTGTTCTCCTCTGTAGTATAAGAACACACTCCACAGGATTCTAGGCCTACTTTCATAACCCACTTCAAAAGCCACCGGGATACACACCTCAGTCTATATCCCCTCTCAGATCCTTTGCACCCTGCCAGCTTTCTTCTTACTTCTCACCCTTCGCTCCCTCTCTCACCTTTTCACTTCAGTGACACAACCTTACTCAGCTCGGTCTTCACTTCCCCGCACCACCCCTATAGCCAAACTCCTGCCTTTATTTCTCTCCTCTGCCTGACCTATTGTCTACACCCCCCCCCCCCCCCCACACAAAAAAAGAGCTTAA
>VUQG01022472.1:35913-51109 GCA_015106755.1 Etia nguti | reverse complement strand
CACTTCCCCGCACCACCCCTATAGCCAAACTCCTGCCTTTATTTCTCTCCTCTGCCTGACCTATTGTCTACACCCCCCCCGCAAGCAAAAGAAAGGAGCTTATAGCTTGTGATGTCAAGAGGGCTAACGCTGGTAAACAAAGCTGTCTGAGAGCTGCTGCAGGAAAACAACACTGACAGCTATTGCAAGAAGAGAACTACATTTCCCGTCACCACAATGGCATGCTAGAATATGATAATGTGCACACTGAGGAGGCTTTTTGGGTAGTTGAGATCATGAGAAAAATAAAATGCTGCGTAAGTATTTCACTCTGCTTTAAGAGGGGCTCTCACTTCTACTTGCACACAGTGTTCTGCAGAAGAGCCAAAATCCATTAAAGACTGCTTTGCTTTGCTTAAGAGGCAGACCCGATGTAGTGATATTACAGCTAATTGGACTCATTTGCATAGTGCTGGGTTTCAGTGTCTGTTTGTCCTCAGTCAAGTGGAACATTGAGTTCTTGAACTCTAATTGTCTCCTGAACCTCACCGGTGCAACTTCTATAAACAAAAGGGCAAACCATTATTCTAAATTTAAATTGGAAATGTTCAGCAGGAGTGATGTATGCCAAGAGGTTGGTGGAAGACTTAGAGGTGTAAGTTCTTAATGGACTTTTAGCTGCGCCTCACATCTCTTAGTTACTGTTGCAATGATTGATGATTAAGGTAGAGTTATTATCTGATTTCTCTGCAATCTTTCAAACTGTTTCAGATGGAGGTAACCAAAAGAGGGCTTTGTGTTTCTCTCCTGCCACCATCTGTTTTGTTGCCTGAAAAGTAGCCAACAAGTTTTTGTTAGTTTGCTAAACAAGCTAATTACATTAGATGGTTCACAACAGAGTCAATACTGGAGCAAAAGACAAAAGGTCAGATCAAATTTGGCTGAGGAGCTTTTGTGTAAAAATTTTGGGTACGGGGCCAGATTCACTATGGGGGACAAAATAACATGACACCACAAAAATGCAATGATTCTTTGATCCTGATGATTTATAAATCTCAAAATTTATAAATACTGTTTAAGTGGAACAGACATCAGACAACTTGACAAAACCTAATTACTATATATAAAAGAGTTTTACAGCTTACCTGTAAGGGTTAAGGGTAAGTGTAGGGTTCAGACCCTGAGCCATTTGCATGTTAATGACATTAATGCTACATGAGGCTGCTTTATTGAAGTTAAAGGTCTCAATCTGAATCACAACCAACAAACAGTTTCTGCAAAACTCTGAATTGCAGATCCAGGTATTACTCATTCATCTTTGAGATATGTCTGAGTATCCATCTATCCATCCTCTTCCACTTATCCTTTTCAAGGTCACGGGGGGCTGGAGCCTATCCCAGCTGTCACGGGGCAGGGTACACCCTGGACAGGTCGCAGGGTTAACACATAGACACAGACAACCATTCATGGGCAATTTAGAGAAAAACGTATGTAAAAGGTCAGATTCCCAGAGATAAAGAAAAATGTATGAAAATGAATTGTTGATTTTGCAGAGCTCTGTGTGCAAGCACGCAAATTTGTAACATTGTTAAAATTTGATAAGCGTACAGTCATGTTGGTTTTTATCACCATTTCAAATGTGCATCAGTACAGGAGCGCAGACTTTCACAATATACAAAGCAAGATGCTATAACGGCTTGAAAAGATGAGACTTTCCAACTGTAAAAATGCCATGATGTCTTTGCTTCTGATTTTGACTTCTTTTAATCCTAATCCAAGCATTTTGTGTGAGAGGTAATGCCCATCATTCTGAAGAATACTACAGCAATTACAAACAGTAAACTGTTCACTACGAGTCAGATACTGACTAAAATCTGAGCAAGACAATGGATGAGATATTGGAGAAAAATCCATTAAAAAAATTGTTACTGTTTTTTTAAATCTAAACCTTTACCTGCCACAATATAACACAGATGAGGATTCAAAGGCACAGCTGATACTTTAAGCTCAGGCATATGTCAAGACAAACGAATTATTAATAGCCCTGTTGTTTACAAGAGGGGAGAAAGATTGGTATTTGTATTGGCAGATCAAGGCTGTGGTATTGGTAAAAGAAATGAAAGTGTGGTATTCAGCCATACCTTTAAAAAAATCATACCTATGTGTGTGGCAAATGTGATGCAATCCCAGATGAAGTTGCATTGCTGGTGTGTACTTTTCTAAAACCCAAGCAAAACAGATTTGCCTAAACTTTGATGTCAGATATAACATCCATATGTTATCCCAAAGAGAAGGGGAAAAAAACACATTTAACTGCTTGCAGGATGCCTGGCGATTGTACCTGTCATTTAATTGTGTTCACCACAAATACAAAGTAGCTGGTAGTATCTGATCTTTATAGATTGTGTAATTTACAAGCCTATATCCCATTTATCCACTGAAGTTTATCCTGCTTTGAATGATTTGTAATTCGCTGTTGCACATTTGCACACCATTTGTTTTTGGGGTTGTTTTTTTTTTGTTTTTTTTTACCTCACAGTAATTGCCATAAGTGCTTTTACTCCTTTCTGTAGCAACACCAGTAATGTCTTCTGTTTTTCTGCACTGACCCACCACCATAAATCCTTCAATCTGACATTAATTAAGGTCAAATATCTGAGCTGGAAGGGAAACTTGAAATCCTGTTTTCAGCTTTCTTTTTTCTTTTTTTATGTGTGAGTGATGAGCTACATGTCGTGTAAATCTGTAGGGTTAAATTTCACAATATGTCTAACCAAAAAAAAAAAAAAAAAATGCTTTCACCCTGAGAGTGTGAGCATGGTCTCTAACTTGATCAGAGGCATCAGAGAGCCAGCTGAATCCAGAGGCATTCAGTAATGGATAACTGTGAGAAATGGAGAGATAGCTAGTCAGGGAGCCTGATGCATCAGTCCATCCTGAAGGTCTAAAACAGCAGATCCAAGGGAGTGATGTGGAAAGACTTTGTGTCCTAATGGGACATTAGATCTACACTATCTTTGAACCTTTTTGTCCCTGCAGCAGTTCTGACAGCAAAAACCGGATCAATTGATAGCAGTCCTTTGCCTTCCTTTCTTTGGCTTCCTTCCTTCAGGGGGTCACAGAATGTTCAAACAACAGCTCTAGTTTGGTTGTAAAGTAGCTTATGTGTGTAAGTGTATCATGCAGTGCGGAAGGTTTTAAGTACGGAGTATTGCTTTTGAAAAAACCCAACTTTATATCATTTTAAAAAATATCTTTGTTCAGATATTTACGGAAACCAAATGTAAAGTGAGTGCAAATAATTGGAAAGGCATCTGGTAACAATAAAGTGAAAATATAAAACAGAATTTTTAATACCACCATCTATTAATGGAAGCAAAACATTTGTTCTTGATTTCATCTCATCCTAAGAACAAAGCATAATGTAATGAAGTATTCAGGGAATTTTAAATGAGAACTAATGGGATTTTTAAATATGCAAAAGTAAAAATGTGGTGCTGCAGGCTATTATATCATAAAGCAAAACAAATCTCTTTCAAAGGTGACAAATCTTAAATGGGGGAGCTCCTTTCAAATGACATTAGAGAGGGAAATTCTTCTCTTCTATGTTGAGTGGGTAGACATACATGGAAAAGTGCTGCAACACAATTATGAGACATGAGCTAATCTGTCGGCACAATGATGAGAGCAAAGACACTTGAATGACTTTGAGACAGTCTCTGAATGTCCTTTTTGGACCAGCCCAAGCCCTGTGGAGCCTTGTTAAACATGCATCCAAACAGAGACAATAAGGCATTGCAGAATAATATAATATAATATAATATAATATAATATAATATAATATAATATAATATGTGTTAGTCCTGCAACACACAACCACCTGTCCATGGTAAACCCCGCCTCTCATCCTATGGTAGCTGGGCTAGGCTCCAGTCCTGAGTCATTATTTTTACACTCGCTGTCAGAAAGTTACTGTTAATTAGGGACAGCCAAGAAACATTTGTTATTTCTTTATAGGCATTATCAACACAGGTTCAACTGCAAAACCCCTTACTGAATGTTTTATTAACATTTTTTTTCTAAGGCAAATTGATGGAGAAAAAATTGATTGAGTAAGAAAAGCGCCTTTGTCCATAACTACGAAATCAAGGCATGGAACGGACAATCTCACTGCATTTATAACAAAATATACTCTAAGTTGATATGTTATTGTTTATGGTATTTTTACTCTTCCCTAATCTTACTGTATGTTCTGTGTAGCTGTCTTTTGTAGTATGTTTTGTACAGGTAAGCTGTAAAGCGATAGTTTCCCTCCACTGGTTAAGCACTGGCAACACGTTTAGCACAGCAGCAGATAATCATGTGTTTTGTGGAGGTTTTTGTCCAATAAAAGGCATGATACTTCTTTTAAATCTACCTCCATTTGTATCTTTTTGCTCATCTAATGAGCATTATGTCATCTTCTGAGGAGATCATTACATTCACATAAAAAGTTGTGTTTGAGACATTTAGTGAAGACATTGAATTTTGTTTTACTGGATGTTATTTTTTACCCCTTTATTATTTTCTTTTGGCTTTTACCTCTCCTCTAAGGCCATTGATTCTTTTGGGGTGCCTATGTTTTGAATTAAAGCAGTATTTCGTTATATGCATTTTGACAAACAGAAAAGCTGGACAGGCTTTTCTGTGGAGGTGTAAAGAAAGTCTGCCTGATATTGTTTATATGTACTAACTATGCAGACTAAATATGCAGGTCTTGATTCCTGTAATAACTGCTGTTCTTCAGCCTCTGAGCATGAACAAAACTCAGAGAGGAGATATCAGCATCTGAATATGGTTTCAAACCAACAACCTTTTGTTTATGACAAGGTTGCCCACCTTTTATTTCTCGCAGAACATCCTAACATAGCAGGCAAGAATTAACCCTGGTCATGTATATATGTATATATATTCAACAATGGGATTTCACTACGCTGCAAAGTGTGTGAGAATACAGCACACAGAGACTGTTTACGTGATCCCTTTTGATCTTTGTAGAGCCCCTAATGAACCCAAGAACCCTTTTTTTGAAGTGCACACTGTCTACCTCCTTCAAAAACATTGTGGCGGACAAGTAGATGTAGTACTTGTCTCTCTAACTAATTAGGATCATATCCTCCCGGGCAGGGGTGGGAAGAAATGAAGTACAAATGCTTTGTTGCTGTACTTAAGTAGAATTTTGAGGTATCTGTACTTTGAGTATTTATTTTTGACAACTTTTTACTTTTACATTTTTAAACAAATATCTTTTCTTTCTACTTCTTACATTTTCAAAACAGGCTCTTTACTTTTTGTTTAACAGATGTGATGGGAGTTATTATTTGTCAATCAGGGCCTCAAATCAAACCGATTTGAGGCTAAACAGTTAGGCATGAAAGGCAATCCTGTTCGCGTAGTAATCAACAGAGGATGTCTCATAAAAAGAGATGAGAGAGGCAAAACCGTGTGCCATAGTCAGGGGTTACAGAGGTGATGTGTAATTTTTTTTTATCATACACTGGATCGACTGCAGGTGTCGGTACTTCAGCATCTAGCTGGCCATACAGAAGAGGAGCGAACATAAAGAGAGTGATGTTTTTTAGGTGTCACGTAATTTCAAATTCACTGTTCCTATCAGCTCGACAAAAATCAGCAAACACACAAACTGTTTGTGTGCAGTTTGTAGCACAGTGTGTTGCTAGCTAAAGGTCCAGCTGCTGTTTTTCACAGGGAGAGAAAAGAAAGCGAGCTAATGTAGCCAAGTCATAAATTACATATTTTTATAATTACACAAACTCTGTTCTAAACCACATACTGATCCTGATATATCTGACTCTTAGAACCTCCAAGTTTGTGGTTTCCCTCCTTATTAGTTAGAGCCCCTCCTCACCCTTTTCTTCGTCTATGGTGCACCCCTATAAATTTGGGGTACCCCCTGTGAAACGTGTTGCAAAACAAACTGAGGTAGACTAACTGTGCTATTTAAAGGCTGCATGAAAAAACTCTGCAGTTTAGTGCAGGATAAACAGGTTAGTGTGCTGTACTGTGATGGATTTAAAGTAAAGAACAGTGTGTGAGTGGTGCACAGCGGCTGTGGTGCTCATGGTCATAGTTCGGTTGCATCAAGTGTAGCAGAGATGAATTTCAAGTTAAGCTAATGATGCTGAGATTCATTCACTGAAGTCCACCTTCATACCAACTTTACAATGTCTAGCATAAAGACAGCATAAACAGTATTCTGTCAGTGTAGAGGATGGAAATCAGCCAGGACAGTTCAGGAAACATCTGCTGACGTCTTGTTGAATTCAGTTGTGCAGATCCAGAGCAGAGCAGCAGGTCAGCTGATCACAGCCTGTGCACTAAGAAAATCTACCGGAGCTCTCAATAGAAATTATTGTGAGTTACGACTCTTTTCCCTGCACTGAGCCATTACAACTGATCACCCACCTGCTGAATCCCACTTTAACCTCTTTCCTGCTCATTTTCCTGTTTATAGGCAAAGTCACCCTTTATAATGTAGGCGGAAAAAAATTGAGCTATTTTTTAAATTTTCCAACTTTTTTCTCTGCTCATGTTCTATTTACCTGATTTAAGCTGATTACCTTTATTAGAATTAAGATTTAGACTGAAATAAAATTGCAAGCCATTAATATTTTATTACAACATTAATACAGAACAAGGTTTGGTATTGCATAAAAATAGCTTGTCGAAATATTCTTCAAGAAACTACTTTTACTTTCTGACTGTACTTTTTCACTTTTACTTGAGTAAAGGTGTTGAATCAGTACTTCATGTTTTACTGGAGTATTTTTTTTAACACTTATATCTATACTTCTACTTAAGTACAGAATCTCTATGTTTACCACCAGATGGATTCCACCTCTTTCTGGGTCAATGTTCCCTCATCAGAATATATTTTTTCCCACAGAGTCCGAAAAACTTGAATGCTCAAAGTGTAAAGCAACTGCCAAATCATATTTTTGTTCTGGCAAAAATGCCAGCAGTGGGAAATACTGATAGAGTTCCCTGCTGGTGCGTGTCTTTAAATGCATCGAGCTGACAAGATCCCACTCAAAAGCCTGATGACTGTGCATATGTGAGTTGGAGGAAAAGGTTCAAACATGCATAATTTCTTCATTACAAATTATTACTGGAGACAAAAAAAAAAAACGTTATTTACTCTAAAAGGTTCTGCTTGTAGTCGCTGGTATTGCTTATTCAGGGTCAGAATCTGAAACATTTTTCTGACTTGTGTTTTGTTTGGTAGCTTTTCTGCCTGTGAAAATCAGGGCAATGGAAAAACAGGAGACATGTCCTCAAACCAGACAAACTGACACCACAGGGGTGGGAAGAAAAAGCTTTGTCAGCTTAACACATGCTTTTTGAACGTGCACTTCAACATACACACATTTATCATCAGCCATGTTTGTACATCCAGTACAATTGTGCAGATATTGCAACACACTGAGAAAATGTTAGTGAAACACATCTCCCCACACCACACGTAAAGGCAGAAGGCTAAGGCTAGAGTCTAGAATTTATTGGTACTGCAGGAAGACATCTGTATGTACAAGATGGGGTGAGACAATACAATCAGTGCTGCAGCAAGAGAGGGCAGCCTAAAGCTAATGGCATGTGATGCCCAGCTGCTGGCTCAAATCTGTTGCAGCCATCTGTTTTTTCCTTGGTACTTTAAAACATTCTCACTTCAACAGCAACAAACACCTAAAAAGAAGCCATGGGCATTTTGAAATGCTTATGTTTCAAGCCTTGAGGTGAATCTCCTGGGATCCCACACTTCACCGGGGCAAACAGCCTTCAGTAGAACTCTGAACAGATTTGCAGAGCTAAGCACAGTTAAAATGTTGTGACACGTTAGTCACAGACAGATCAATTATTCAGTAAGGCCTAATGTAGGTTTAATAAACACTGCTTTGCACTGGGAAAAGGGCACGTACGATTGCTCAAAAATCAATGGCTTATTTACACAGTGCCTTTCTTTTTAAATGCCATTAACCTAATTGATAAGAAGTCTGCAAACACTGTCACTGGCAAAATTTTGGGTGAAAATCTCTTAATGCTCATGGGCCACTACACGTGTTCAACTGCTCATTAAAGCAGATATCTAATTAGCCAGTCAAAAGGCAGCAACTCAATGCATTTAAGGATGTAGACATGGTCAGGCTGACCTGCTGTACTTCACATTGAGCCTCAGCATGGAGAAGAAAGGTGATTTAAGTGACTCTGAATGTGGAATGGGGTAGCACGGCATTGCAGTGATTAGCACTGCTGCCTCACAGCAGGAAGGTCATGTGTTAAAGTCCACTCTATAGCTGAGGTCCTTCTATATGGATTTTGCATGTGTCCCCCCCGTGTTTGTGTGGGTTGGTTCCTTGCCGTAACCAAGTAATGCCTACTTACTAAGTACCCATATATCATGTACACTTGTGACTATAATTTTACATACACTCATCATGGGCATGAATGTCATAGTAATTTTTAATTATTTTTCTTTTGTACTGTCCTTTTTCCAGGGTGGAATGATTGTTCAGTATACATTTTAAACAACAAGGACACAAGAAAGAAGAATTTGGAGGAAAAGAAATGCAGAGTATGACCCCAAGAACACCATTTCCACAGTCAAGCATGGAGATGGAAACATTATACTTTGGTGCTGTTTCTCTGCTGAGGGAACAGCCAGCATGACTTAACTGCATAGAATAGATGGTAGTGTATAGTACATGGCCCTATACAGGGCATGTGCCATAACATCTTGGACAGGAACCTCCTTTCCTCAGCTAGAACAATGCCGATGTGTCTTCCAGCATGACAATCACCCAAAACATACTGCCAGGGCAGCAAAGATGTAGCTAACAAAAGAAGCACATTAAGGTCATGGAGCCACCTAGCCATACTTGATTTCCATTAAAATCAATCTACCATAAAAGTTAGAGATTCTTTCAGCAGGGGATCAAATAATTATTTCATCCACTGTAACTGTTTTATCTAAAGACACTGAAAGTATAAGCTTTAACCAAACTGACCTTTAAGGCTGAGTCCTGATTTTGTATTCCACTCCCCACTTTTACAAGTGTATTTTATTTATGGTTTTTAATTTCTGTTTTTGTTTTAATCCCACTTAGAAGAGGATGTTTTGTGAGCCTTAATTTTCCCCTGTGGCAGGTTAAACACAGTTACACTGTGTGGTAGTATATATAACTTTTGGCATTGTTTTAAAGCACACGGTCCCTTTGAGGATTTTTTTCTGGAAGTATTTGTCATTGTTTTGGATTGCTGCAATAATAATAAACATACATGTACATAAAACATGCTCCCATGATGATAAGAGCATTAAAACACAACAAATATGCTGTTAAGGTACATTTAGAACAGATTTTTTTTTTTAAATGTAATTAATTTGTGATCAATCCAGAGTTAATTTACAATTAATTGCAAAATATGTTAATTGACTGACAACACTACTACCAACAAATGTACAAGTATAGATTTGTAGACTAAATGGTAAATAGTCAACAATCAAGTCATTTTGTTATCATAATTAGTCTTAATCTACATAGTTATCTAGCTTTATGCTATTCATAGCAATACACAGCATAAAATATCAAGTCATCTCCATAAAGCGCTACTGCTTTGAAGTCACCTCAAAATTGTTTTTCCAGCTTTATGTGTCTCTAGCAGGTATTATGCTTTTAACAGCATATCAAAGATCATTGTCTCTTATAACACAGTCGCTGATAGTTGCCATTAGTGTCAGCCTGCAATGCAGATGAACACAGCCATACACCGTTAAGGTATATTTATCATGTTGTGTGAGTTTGTGCAGGTGTGTGTGTTTGTGCACTCCTCAGTTTTCTCATTCTCAGAAATTATGGCCTTGTGTTATTAGAAAGTAAACTCCCACATGTATCTGTTTTGGTTCATCTGTCTTGCTCCCTCTCACACACTCCCTTTCACCTGACATAAAAAAAATTAGTACCCAGCTTTAAAAAGAGAGAGAGAGAGAGAGAGAGAGAGAGAGAGAGAGAGAGAGAGAGAGAGAGACTCCTATCAGAGAGTAAAACTCCTTTGCTTGAGCATGCAGTGTCTCATAGGAGTTATCCACAGTTTGGAACAACTACTACAACAAGGACTTGAAAGTGCCTTGTAGAGTTAATTTTGGCAGAAAGAGCAGATACAGACATGATGTAGTGAGCAAAAAAAAATCTGCAGTCACAGAAACTGCAAAACAACCATTACCTCTAGAGTCTACATTATGATAGTATGTAAGTGATATTAGACCATAGAGGGGTCGTAGAGGACCTAGGGGAAGCCCCTAGGACCCTAGGGGCTTCAGTGCCCTCTTACTATCAAACCTCTGCAGCCCCCACTGGTCTAATAATGAACTGCTGGCCGAGCTGAACTTTCTCTTGTCCCACCAGTGTCATTAAGAAACAAACTGTTCTTTTCAGGCTTTTCTTTTCAGAATTATACAGACATATCTAAAATACTTTTTTTTTCTGCCAAACAATTAGTTACCTGTGAAGGGGAGTAAATTATTCTCTTAAATGAGACATTACTTTCTGTCTTCACTATGTAAACTTTTCCAGCTGTCCACTAATTCCTGTATTGTTAATCGCTTTCTCAAAGCCAAAAAGAAAAGTACTGCTAGTCAAAGTGTCACTTACATACCATCATAATTTAGACTCTAGAAGTAACGGTTGTTTTGCAGTTTCTGTATAGTATATAGTATATATATATAGGGAGCGTTGGTCTGCTGATGAATCCAGACCATTAACCAGATAGATGCTCCGTCCACGTTTTTCCTAGGACTAGAGACCAGGAATATATAGAGTTAGCACATCACCTATTTCTGGTCTGCTATTGGAGAAGAATTCTCAGAAACTCGTGAGACTTCTGGAAGGGTGTTCCGAGTTCTGTTCTGAGCTGTACAAAAGAGTATGAAAGTTTGCTTCAAAGGATAATCTTCTTGAGCTGGAGGAGCCTGTGTTTTTAAAGAACTACATGCTGCCCTGCAGGGGATAGGCATGAGAAAAGGCCTGAGCCCTGATCTTCCAAGTTGAGTTTTAGAAGACCTACTTGAGTGAATTCAAGTGAATACAGTGAAAGGTTTGAATAGCTGCTTCTACCTCTGATAAGCAGAAGAGCTGTGATAACTGTTCTTCTGAAGAAATAAGACTTTGGGGACAATAGGAACTGTCCAGTCCATCTCTGTTTAGATCACAAAGCATTTTTCAAGGCTCTGACTGGTTAGTAAAGCTCTGGCCACATTTATATTTGCTTTTTAAAGGCATCTTGAGTGATGAAATCTCAACTGGACAACTCTCGTTCGAGACACAGTGTGAATGATGATGTCTCTGCATGACTGTCCACTTGCAATCTGCCTGTGCAAGAAACATTTTAAAACCAAGTATACACAGGGCTGATATGCCTTTAATCAGCAATGTTTGGATTCCTCTGGTACTTAGGGCACAGAGTTTGGATTCATTAGACCAAATAAAACCATTTGACAGTGCTGACCATTTTATCTTAAAAAGTTTTTTGAGTGCTTTGGTCTAAAATCGAGCTCATTGGTATAATGAAGGTTTTTCGAGGAGACATTCAAAGTGCACTAAAGAATAATGGCAGTCTGAGTGCTCCCTTTACTTTAAACCAAGGTGTAAGCCACAGCTCAATCAGAGGTGTAAGCCAGAGGTTTCTGTCTTGAATGCTGTTTAAATAGATGGTTTAACTTGACCCTTTTTTCTGCTTATATTTATGATACTTGGTTACAAAACAATTTGAGCTAATATTGGTGGATATTAATAATATTGTTGCATTTGAATGTGCAAGTGCAGTCTGACGTTTGCTTTCACCTGCTCTCTCAGAGGGTGCTCCGAGGATTGTGTAGATTCAACACAATAGATCCTTTAGCTTTTATGGAGCCACCTGCTGGTTTATGTCCAAAACTGAAAGCAATTTCAGTGACTCATCTGCCTGAAAGATGTCATTTATTAAACCTGATATAAACACTGATATATTGAAGATTAAAAAACACACACACATCTGTGTTTATACACGAGTGAAGCAAACAAGAGTCGCAGGCCTGGCAAAATATTTACATTTATTTAGATTTTTTTCATTTAGATTTAAATGTATATATTTCAATAGTGAGTCAATCCACATAGCTATTCTATTCTATTCTAGGGGGTTTATGGTGTCGTGTCAGAAAGGGAAAATGCCAAGTCAAATATACAGAGTTTGGTACCTTTTAAATACTAAGAAGTGATAACATTTTTTGTCACTTGATGTTTAAGGTATATTGCACAGGAATCCACTCACTTTTTTGTTACACTGTAGAATGTAAACTTTGTGAAGAATTAGTGAAAAAAAAAGAAAAAAGTGTCTTATTATTATTATTATTATTATTAAGCTAATTCTCAGCCCCCAGCTGTTTTTATTTTAGGACTCGACTAGAGTAGCTTTGCGCCATTAACACTTCAAGACAATCCTTGTTCATCTCATAGTGAGCCTTGGTGCAGGCTCTATTGTCTGAAAAAAGTTTTTTTAGTTCCCTTTTACCTGCCTTTTATGCCATCTGATTGACTGGTCCTTGCAATCTGAAATAAATAAATAAATCAGGTGTTAGTGGGGCTAATAGATGGAGGTGTGTAGCTGTGATGATCACATTAAAATTCATCTGTTCTCATTGACATTCATTCATTCAGCCAGTCAATCAAAGATAAAGAAAAGAGAGCGAGAGAGAGCAAGCCCAACTATATTTTAGACAGAAAGTGTGTAGGCACAATCAGCAGCTTACGTGCACCTACCCATCATATATAATACAATGTTTAACCACAAAGTGACAATTTAACAGAAAGAAGTATTTCATAATAACATTCATTTCAAATAAATCAAATATATATATATTTATATATATATTTCTTAATTAACATGTTTTGTTCAAACAAAACTGTCACATAGTTTCCAATTATCACTGGCATTATTATAAGCTGAAAGATTCATTATTAACAGATTAATTCTAACAGAAACAAGGTTGTTGTTTTTTTGTTCTTTTGTTTTTTTTGCATTAGTTCTTATCTTAGATTTTTGAAAAATAAATATTTCTAATAATGAAAAATTGGTTGTTCTTAGTTGGATACCATAAAATGCCAGAAGCAGAGCTTTCTGGCTGATAGCAAATAGTTGGATATACACTGTTTAATTCAACGTTCACTGTTTAAGTTTTTTAATTATTCGAATCTTTGACCATAATTAATATGAGCATTTAAGAAACATACAGTACCCAATCATATTTTTACACTAATACAGAGCTCATCCCAGCTCTTAAGAAGGGGGATACACCATGTGCTGGTCACCAGTCTGTCACAGGGCCAATGGAGAGAGACTAAAACAACCAATCACCAGTTAACCTAACATGTATGTCATTGGACAGGAAGAGGAAGCCAGTCCCCATGCAGAAAGGGAAACATAAGAGCTCCGCTTAGAAAGGCCCCAGCTCACCTTCTTGTTGTGGGACAACAGTGCTAACCATTGCACCAACATGCCAATTGAACAAAAACACTTGGCCCTCTTTAATTTTTTTTTCAAAGTAACCATCAAGCCCTAAATTTAAACAGAAAAACTGAAGGAGTGAAGAAGCATGGGGCACTAACATGAACTATTCCTCTTAGATGCTCTGAAAAATTACATTACTATAAAATTAAGCAAAACACACACACACACACCAAAAAAACAAGGGATGCTTATTTGGGTGAGTACCAGGAGTGCCGTGTCAATGTATGAGCCCCTTCCAGTTTGAGCCTCCTGAATTGCCAATAACAGACACATGCATAATTTCCACTCATAACTTTGGAACAGTTGACATTCACTGCTTTCATCCAAGTTTCTTGTAAGTCACTGCATGGTGCAAAAAAAAAAAATTCCCCGAGGCAGGATATTTCTTTAAGAGACTTTCTTACAAAGCGTAGAGTTTTTAAAGATGCTTCTTGAACAGCTGTGCAGCACACAGGCAATTTGAGATAAGCCTCACACAGGGGAAGTTAATTAGCAATATGGATCAGGCTTAATGAATACATGAAGTGCATCGCAAGATGTAATAGCCATAGACGTGTCTATTAAATGCAACTTTTATTTGAAGTCCCATCTTAAAACTTATACGTGTGCAGTTTCGCTTTACAATCACACACATTTCCCGGATCCTCATTTGTATAGTACAAATCAGCCTCCACATTGCAACCTCACAGACTGTAGTGCCGTGGTTCACTGAATATGCACACTGATTTCCTTTATTTATTATTTCTTTTTTTTTCAGTGTGATGGGAAGTAATTTGCTGTAATGCGTGATCAGGGTGTTTTGAAAAAGCTATTTCATCTCACTGTGCTGGTCCCTTTCTCTGTGGGGGAGCCCGGCTGTTCCTGTTCTATCAAAACCAACCAGTGAAGCTGAAAGATTCTGTTGCGGCTGAAGCTAAATGAGACTTCACACCCCTCTGCTTTCCCTTTCTCAACTTTTTCTTCCTCTCACTGTGGCTTTCTCTAATTCTTTGTTTGTCTCACAGTCTCTGCTCTCTGCCAGTCACCGTCACCTGGAAATTCGCAAGGAAAGCAAATTAAAAGGCCCAGGTTTTAAAGGTTGGGGGATAAGAAGAAGAAGAAAAAATAAAACGCAATATGTGTAGTGGAAGTGAACTTAGATAAATGTCAATCACTGTGACTGTGAGTGCTCATCATTAGTGTAAATCACTCCAGCAGGTGTTGGCAGCCTCAAAGAAAAGTTTAAAGGGAGAACAATGGTGTCAGCTGTTGTTATAATTATGTTTTCAGATGGTGACTAAGCACTAAGTGTAACCACCCACTCTCTGCATTTGTTTTAATAGAAGGTTTGATGCTGCACCATTTCAAGCATTTGGCTCATTTTGCCCAGCAGCAGCTGTGTCCTTAACATGATAATTCCAGTTGCCAGTGTTGAGCTGAAAAGCGAGAATAATAAGTATTCTTGTTTGCCAGATGGACGTACAATAGGTGTGTTTATAAAGATATAAAAAACTGAACTGGTGGTACAGATTTGAAAAAGCCGCTGTGAAAAACGTCAGAAATAATAAGCAGGCTAAGGTTGTAACTCTGACAGTAACTTAAAACTTCTTATTCTGTTATATGGCTTCTTTTTTTTTTTTTTTTT
>VUQG01022472.1:14989-35893 GCA_015106755.1 Etia nguti | reverse complement strand
AATGGACCAGTTTTGGGGTTAAAATAATTGGGATTTGTTTCTCAAACTATTCTTCCAAAGGTCATGAATAATCAACTATTATGCACAACAACAGGTCACAGACACTTAGACAACCTAAGGATAAAATGATAACAGCTATTTAGCTTGCAATGTGACAGAATCAGGATGAATCAGGAAGCACCTGGCAGCGGATGCACATGGCAGCTAACCAGCTGGTGCTAGTTGGTGTTAGGTGCTTCTCCGTCTTCATCAGCTGGTTTTTAACTAATGCTGGGCAGATAGCATCCAGTGGGTTTTTTATTGTGGCCAAAAATAGAGCTGGAAGATTCAAAGGAAAAAGTAAAAATGTGAGCTGTAAAGTCACAACAGTTAGCCGAGACATGCTACATAGCTGACAGGGACTACAGCTCCAAATTATACCCTTTATCTTTTCATATTACACACAGTAAAATAACCAATTAGTATAGCAAAACCACAGACTACAAATACAGGTATTTTACCATGAACCAATATTCTAATGTACTTTTTAACTAATAAAACCATAACCATCAATGTAATCTTTCTGTACCTGTACTAATTCTCCGGTGTACCCGCAGCAGACATCCTAAGGTCATATAAAATGCTGCCGTCACGGTTCTAGAAGAAGAAAAAGGCACTTACCCTGTCTGCTTTATGCAGCCTTCCAATGAATGTCAAATGGGACTTGGAGGTGCTTCTCTATACATATCTATACATATAAAGTGGTGCATGTGTTTTGCACTGTGCTGTTTTTGATCTTTCTGGCTTAGAAGTTTCACAAATTCATGTAGATTTTTTTCCAGTGACGTCCTTGATGAAATGAGTCAGTTGACCTAATACAAGGTGTTTATTACTATCATCTGACTGTACTTTTTGCACATCATGAATAACTGACTTCAGCCACTTATTTCAAAATTTAGCTATTAGAATTTTAAGGCTCTTATTTGAATTTTTGAGGCGAAAGTATTTTATCTTCATTTGTTATTTCAATGTTATTTTTATTGTCATCGTGTCAGAATTGTGAACATTTGGCTCTAATTCGTCGTCACAGTGGGTCAAGAAATGAATTTAAAGAACTTTAAGATGGCGCTGACATAAAGTAAAAAAGCACAGCAGGCACTTACAGCAAAAGCTGTAAGAGACAAATGCATCAAATACTGGTAGACTTTGAACTGAATTCACCTCTTATGCCTCCTGTGACAGTGCTCTGTTATCTTTACCAAGACAGTGGGTGACACACATACTCTGCCAGCAATTGTTTGGTTTAATAGTAAATCAAAAATGTAGTGAAAGAAATCAGAGCATTTCACCTCTTTTTGTGCTGTGAAATTGTATAGAACAGGTTGGATTGAGATGTGCTCTGCTTCGCAGGGTTGCTCACTCAAAGCTGAAGACCTTCCTTTTCAAAAAGATGAACTAGGGAGAATGACATTCAGAATAGCTATAAAGTAGACATTTAATGCTTGAATGATTGCACCGATCAAGGCAAGGACATCAAATAATATGATGTGCCGTACCATGGCTGGTTTCAATCATACAAAAGGTCATAGGTATGTCTGCTTTGACAAGTGGGCTTTGCACCTCAAATTATGGGTTTAGGCAGAAAAACAGCAAAAACACCCTCTTTGCTCTGTGAGAAACATTTTCAAAAGCCAGACAGCTCAGCTTAGGAAAATTGTCATTTATACAGGTTAGTTTTTCTATGGACAAAATAAATTAAATACAGTGTGTTAATTACACACACACAAACGTGGGTGGCTGTAGCTCAGGTGGTAGAGCTACAGCCACCCACGTTTATGTGGAAGGTTGGTGGTTCGATCCCAGGCTCCTCCAGTCTACATGCCAAATATCCTAACCCCATGTTTGCCTACTGGTGGTGGTCAGAGGGCCCGGTGGCGCCAGTGTCCGGCAGCCTCGCCTCTGTCAGTGCGCCCCAGGGCAGCTGTGGCTACAATGTAACTTGCCATCACCAGTGTGTGAATGGGTGAATGACTGAATGTAGTGTAAAGCGCTTTGGGCTCCTTAGGGACTAAGTAAAGCGCTATACAAGTACAAGCCATTTACAAACACACCCCCAATTCCTATCTTATGTGAAGCTAAACTGAATTACTCTTGTCTGTACAACATGGGATAACTTATGAATAACATGCCCATTAGGCGCATTTTGAGCTTTTTATTTTTGTTATTGAACAGCATTAAAATGAGACACTAAAAGGTTAGAGCTAGTATTGGTTAGTGTGTTTGCAAACTGAAATAACAAGCATTTATATGTTTTCTGTAAATCATGTGATTTCACCAGTTGGATTTCACCATGCTGGAATATAGAAATAAATTATATAGGATGTAGTTCTTTGACTGTGCCCATAAAAAACTTAAACCATTCTTTAAATTTTGTTGTTTTCCCCTTCAAATCTCCTTGTGCACTGCTGCACCCTTCTCCACGGATACGTTTTGACTGCTCCACAGAAATGTTGTGCTTGCCACTAGCAGGAGTGCATTTCCAGCTTCACAATTAGCTGCTGGGCACTGCTACTGGAGACACATGGGGTTTCTTCTTAGTTTAACTCAGCTGCTACTGTTGCTACTGTTGACCAATGTTCCCAATCAAAACTGTAACAAAGCACAAAATTCTGTGTCAAACTGGCACAGCCTCATAGTTGAGGATCTCTGGTGGCGATCAAGCCAAAAGACGGAGCATCAGGTCAGGAACAAGACCAATGACTCCAGTCACATAGGCCATGAGACCAGTTGGTGACAACCACCAGTTGCTACCAAAAATATGTGTACTCCCTGACTGGTTGAGAGTGGTTTAACGAGATTACTCACAGTTGCTGTGAAATCGGCTACTAAAGCCCCAATCGTGCAGTTTTTAGAGACTGATCAACAAACCCTTGGAAACTACCAGTTGTTAGTGAAAAATGTGTATTGGCCCCAGTAAGTTAGATAAGTGGAAGAAAATCGATGGATAGATACAGAAATAATGTTTTAACTAATTCTATGTTGTGCTGCTTACAGAAAAAATAATAATATAGTTCATAGCAAATTGCAAGTAAACACTCCACTGTGTTCTACATAAATTGTTCAAATATGTTGTAGAAATTTGACTAAGCTTGCAAAATCTTTCAGTAAAGTGTTGCACAGCGGCAAGCACACATTTTACATCCCCATCTGGGAGCTGCCCACAACAGTCACCAATCTTCTGCCATTAGCTGCTGAGCAGTTCCACTGAAGCCATTTGGGGTTTCCTTCTCAGCTCAAGGACAAATTGGCAACAGTTGTTGAGGGAGCAGGGAGCTCTTTTTATTTCTTTTTTCAACCCAAACTGGCAACCTTTCAGTCATTCTCCAACCTCTAGGCTGCCTAGGTCTGACTTAATATTTTTTCATTAACACTTTTCACTTAGAGTTGTGTTCAAGGCAAACTGCAGTGCTGCACCACTGCAGCAGCTAGGGGTTAATTGCCATTTTCAAGGGCATCTTGCCAGAAGCCGTTCTTTTGTAATGAAACTGTTTCAGACTGTGCCTTTGACATAATAACTATTCATTTAGGTGGTAGCGAACATAACAAGAAGACATGGATGTATTAAAAAAAGAACACATACACACATTGTGACAAGAGACTGAGATAAAAATAAGATTTTTCTCAGAAAAATAAAAAAATACCAAGCCCTCAATTGTCAACAATAATTTTTAAAACTGCAAAGGATACCATTCTGTCTCTCATTTCACTTTTTTAAAGGGAAGAAGAAAAGGCAAAGGTAACAATCTAATAACCAGAGTGGCTGATGTGATAAGTTCCTGTACAGTATTTCTTTACAAAAGCCTGTCTACACAGAGAAACCTCAGGCATTGAGGCTGGGCATTATTCTTGTTTGTATCTCTATGTCTCTCTGCACGCACGCACACATGCATGCACACAAACGCACACTTGGATATACACGCACACATTCACTGATTTCCAATGATGAGTAATGGGCCATTTAGCACATTGATATGAAGCTGCAACATGGCCGAAGATGACAAAGACTACCGTCCTAATGCTCCATCATTCATTCCCATGTCTCATTTAGGGCTGTAGAAATCCCATCATGTCCAGCCGTTTCTTTCATTTACACAGAAAGATGTATGAGAGCTTCTGTAGATCATTATCCATGGCGCATAAGCAGGATATATGTAGAAATATAGTGCTACTGGCACCAGAATGACCTTAACTAATAAACCATTTAGGAGAGCTGGATGAAAAGTTCAGCAAATATTTGGTGCCACTGACAATGAAAAAAAAATCTCATTATGAAAAAAAAAACCTGTTAACTGCTGCAGGATTTGTTTGTAAAGTAGGTAATATGAATTCCAAAAAAAACATTATAAATCTCAGAATGTGATGTTGTTTATTTTGAATCATGTTTAATTAAAGAGTTACTAAAGGTCACCTTTTAATGAGCCTCCCTCCTCTCTTACTCACTGATTATTTAGACTTGAGAACAAAAACTTGGTTTGTAAAAGATCACTATTTGGGGCAAAAAACATTATAAAACGTGAGAAAGTGCAATTGTCTAAGTTTCACCCATCTAGGGTAATGACAGCAGCACATATTTCATATGCACAGGGCTACTACAGGTCTGTCAAATTTTAAATTTAACTATAGATTCACCATCTACTTTACTAGGTATACCTGTGCAACTGCTCGTTAATGTAGATATTTAATCAGCCAATGACATGGCAACAACTCACTGCATTTAGGCATGTAGACATGGTTAAGATGATCTGCAGGAGTTCAAACTTAGCATCAGAATGGGGAAGAAAGGTAATTTAAGTGACTTTAAAAATGGCACGGTTAGTCTGAGTATTTCAGAAACTGATGTACTTCGATGTTCCCACACAACCATCTCTAGAGTCTACACTGGATCATCCAAAAAAGCAAAAATATATAGTTACAAGCAGATATCTAGGCTAAAATGTTTTTTTGATGCCAGAATTCAGGGGATAATTGCCAGGCTGTTTCAAGCTAATAGGCAAGCAACAGTATATAACCATTCATTACAACCAAAGCATGTAGAAGATCATCTCCGAATGTACAGCACATGGTACTCTAAGGAGATGGGCTCCAGCAGCCAAGAACAGGAAACAGAGGCTACAGTTAACATGTGCTTGGGAAAATATGAAAATAGAAGATTGAAAAATTCTTGTCTGAGCCGATGATTCTCTTTTTTCTGTTGCCACATTTAGATGGTAGGGTCAGAATTTAATGAAAACAACATGAGATGTAAACAGCATGGATCAAACCTGCCTTGTATCTCCCTACTGCTGCTGGCCATGTCCATCTTCTGATGGCGGCTTCTCAATCAGAGCTCAACCCAATAGACCAGCTGGTGGAATAGGTCATTTGTATCATGCATATATAGCCAACAAATCTGCAGCAAATGTGTGATGCTTTCATTCCAACATGGACTACATTCTCCGAGGGATGTTTCAAGCACCTTGAAATGGAATCTATGCATGTAGAACTGACCCAGATCTGAAAGCAAACGGGGGCCCAACCTCGTACTAGCAACCTAATAATGCCAGTGGGTTTAGATAATAGTAATAGCTTGTGCAAATGCTTTATCCCTCCTTCGCAACTTAACAAGTGGAGGAGATAAAAAGAACCAGTGTTTGGGTGAGTGATGTGGAGTAGAGGGTTTAGCTAGAACAAAGCATTTAATCAGAAAGAGATGAAACGTCTTCCTGATTGTTTCACAATGGTTATGTTCTCAAGTTTCCACACCTGGGGGAAATGTGCCACATTGCTCGACTGGTGGAAATGTGCAGACAGCCACTACTCCTGTACTCATTTTTTTACTATGGCTTTTGGATCAAATTAGTTTTTAACTATCATCAGGCCTGTTTTATGTCTGTCACCTTTGATGTTTGTTGGTGTGTTTGTTTGTTAACTTTTAATCTCTTGCTTTTTTGCTGATTGTTAAGCACTTTGATCAACCCTGTTGTTTGTAAATGTGCTATATAAATGAATAATAATAATAATAATGTATACTTTATTGATCCCCGTGGGGAAATTCCTCTCTGCATTTAACCCATTCACTCAGTGAAGCAGTGGGCTGCCATTGGGCGCCCGGGGAGCAGCGTGTAGGGACGGTACCTTGCTCAGGGGTACCTCGGGGTAGCCGTTCAGGGGAATCGAACCCCTGACCTTCCGATCACGGGGCCAACACTTTACCTACTGAGCTATCCCTGCCCTGAATAAACCTGAACCTGAACCTGTTTATTGTGGCCAAGTTTGTTGTTCAAACACAAGAAAAATCTGTAACCAGACCAAACATTTCTCATTATAATGATAAACAGAATTGACTTTGTGTAGTCACAGGCATCTGCTGCTGTAGAAATCTGACTGAGCTACAATATTATTGCAAATGTCACTTCAGGCTGGCTGGTGAGATCATTAAACAGGTAAACAGCTACAGGTGCACTCTCTTTAGTCTTCACTAAATCATACTGCTACTGCTTATGTGCACACATGACAGTGTAACCATACCTGATGACTTCCCTCTGTATGTTGAACTGATTGTAACCGGCTCAATTACAAATGTAATAAATACACCGTAGGGAAACTGATGGCTTTTGTTTAAACAAAAATAATTACAGGCCTCCACAGTATAACAATATATAGTATTTTCTGATTGAATATGATATCTTACTGATCTCTCATCAAAAACCATCAGCCCACAGTCTTCTCTGTCCAAGGTGCTGAACAGTATGTGTATATATATATATATATATATATAAACAAGTCATAACACCGACTTGCGATTGTGAACTTGTGATTTTTTGTAATCCTATAAATAAAGTAATACATGTATTTAAAGCAGGAATATACTCTCTTATACAAAGGCATAGCTCACGGTTGAAATACTTACCTGTCTCCTCTGTTTTGCTTGACCTATATATGCTCTGTTGCCCTCTGTCTCCCTTTTGTCTCTGGTTTGCTCTGTCACTCTGATGCCTGTAAGCCTGTATGCCACAGTCCCTGACAAACATATTTGACTAGATTTGTCTTACAGGTGGGATAAACAGCTCATTTAAAACAAAACATCAGATGGGTTTGCAGTTCTGTTTCCCGTGATATCTGCATTAATAACCAAATGATGCACTTTATCAGAATCACCCTGCTTCACATCCTGTTACAACCCTGGCATCAATTAAAACTCCAATTCCAAAACTGCAACCTATTTTTTTTTCCATCACATATTTTTTATGCCATGACTGGGTATGAATCTTACATCTGGGCCACACTTTAAGCAAACAATAAAAATCCTCTCCTATGAAAATGTTTCTGGATTTCACTGATTCATTTAGCTTGCTAGCTAACTGCATTAGGTCCTTGATCGCCTTATGCTCTAGCAGCTGTCTCCTCAGACTGAGCATACTGCGCTGTTTCATGCTGCAGCATATCAAGCAGAAGGAAATCAAACAAAGTAACAGAAACTCTAGAATCAGAATCAGAATACTTTATTAATCCCAGTGGAAATGATGTAGAAGTAGAGAACAGAAACTCTTTTTCTCAGCCAGAGGCAAGAAATGTTAGTGTTCATTTCAAAGTAACATGTTACTGCAGTCATATGAAAACTACAAGCATCTGCACAGACAGCATGCTAACACAAAGCTAGCCAAGAACCCAAAATCATGTTAAAGTTGAGTACATGCCAACAGCAGCTACAAAAAGGTAACAAAGGCAGTGATGAGCATTCAGGGTTGAACGTTGCTATGTGTTGTCAGTTTTAGCCTCATAGGATATGGATTTGTGTCCATATCCTGTAGCTTCAGGCCCTAAACAAATATATCATATTAAAATAATTTGCACTAATTCATTCACAAAAAGGCTTTTAAATTAAAAAAAACAAAACAACGTCATATCAAAAAACAAATCTGTATTATTACATATAGCATCCTTACATTGTCAGTCACACTGGACAGAAACACACACCTATGTGTCTACATGTGTGAGTTGTAGCTTGGCACCTTCAGCAGACAGAAAAGCTGACATTTCTTTCCTTTCTTTCTTATGAATGACCTCTGGTGCACTACGCAGTTTAAAACTTGCTTCCCTCAGATTTTTTTCTTTGTTTCCTCTAACTTTTGTTCTGCCAGTGAAAAATAAACTCGGGATGAACGGTGGTCTGGGAAGGGGGAGGATTTGCTAAAAGATGCTATTGATCTCTTTATTCCTGAAATAATTTGTATGGCTTGGCAACTGCAGCATCATCCCTTATCAACGTCTGCCAAAAGCCAGGCAGCGGCCTCCTGGGTGTAAAAGCTCTGAGAAATAATGCTTCTCATCACCAGCAAGAATGGCAGACAAGGAGAAATGAAAAGGAAGATGGGGAAGAGGTGGGGCAGAGAGAAAGGAGGCGGCATGAGAGTCGGATGATAGAAGCGAGAGGAGGCTGAGGAAACTGTAAGTCTGAGTCAAACTTCTGAGATCCACACAGGAGACAGATCACATGAGGCAAAAAAGGTAAAATGGGGTAGAGCAAATGTGTGTAATGGTGAGGGTGTACTGTTAAGGTTAAAGCTATGTTCAAAGTGGAGTACCTGTGTACCCGAGGTGGGTAGAATACTCTTTTGTTATGATAAATTGTCACAAACCTGTTTTATTGAACCCTTCAGGGCCAAATTATCCAAAACACTGTTATGCCATGATAATTTGAGCTGTAAAACATTTTTCGTACTCTCTGAAACCAAGGCCCATTTCACTGTACGATAAAGGCTTTGTTGTTTTCTACTTTTACCAGCAGAGCCGGTTAGTTTCCAATTAAATTTCTGTGCTTCAAAAGTATTGTAATTGATAAAAGTGGTAGGTATCTGAGATGCTAATCCTTTATTTGTAATGCATTTGTATTAATTCAAACAAAACTTAATTAACTTTTGATTGAATAAGCCCCAGACGAATGTTCGCCATAGCTGGAACATTAATGGAAGTATTCAGTATGGAAATGTAAAACATTGTTAATTAAAATTGCTTTTCAACTATTCTATGGTGAAAGCATTTTATATTTTCCTGTTGCTCAATGTATGCTAATGTAAATCATGTTTATCATTATTTGCAAAAGCATCGATGAATAGGACGCATTACCCGTCAACTGAAGGAGGAGGTGTTGGCTGCAGATGAAATGATGCTTAGCCTCTCTATCGGCATACCTGAGGTGAAAAGTTGTGTATAAATGAGATTATCTTTGAAGTTGCAGCATTTTAACTGCGGTGTGTCCGCCTGTCTCTACGCAGGTAGAAGCCAGTGGAAGGAACAAAGTTTCTTTTCCCCACAGATCCTGAAAATGCAGCACTCTTTTTTAAAAATTTCCAAAAAGTCCAAATTTTAAACGTGTAGAACAGATGCCACTGGAAAATATGATACATGTCAAAACTTATGCAAGACAATGATCCATAATTATAGAAACCCTACAGCCAGATGCCTCAGGTAACTTCAGAATTGTGAAGACGTTTGACACCCTAAAGAAGCCAAACTTTCACCATTACCTTTAGTAAACAGAAAAACTTTATTGCTTTAATAGGGAGGAAAAGCACAAAACAAGCAGCAAAATCTACAAACATAAATGTGAGCCATCAGGCCACATAAAAGGATCAATCCACACAAAAAGCTGTCTGTTCCTTGTCTGCCTCACAGAAATTACAGTTAATCGTTCAGTCTGCAGTCTGCATTGTAGTGCACTGAGTCACAGAGTGGATTACTCAATGCATAACTTTTTTTTTTTTACATTATAAGTGGGGCAAAATCTCTAACAGTGGGACTTATCCCACTGTTTATTAGTCCTAGAGTATCTGTAAAGCTTGATTAAGTATATGAATGTGTCATGCATTCACTTGATAAAAAAAAGAAGAAAAAATGTCCTGTTTCCCTGAAAAAGCAGGGCCCAAGACGATTGTCGGAGGTGTTGGAAATTGCAAATTGATTTCATGAGCACTAATCACCCCACATCTAATACAACGTAAAACACTGGGAGACTGTCTTTGAATAATAAACATGATAGTGTTGCAGACTGCTGCTATGGCTTCAGGACAGATAATGCATCTAAAATTCATCCAGAGAAAAGACGCTTTATTTTTCAAAGTATCAAATCCAAACCAAAAGAAAACTGTATTAACATAAGCTGGTGGGTCGTTATTGTTCATGAACTCGAGCATTCAAGTCAGTAGAGGTTCTTTTAGGATGTTAATGTTGTTTTTAATGAATGTTTTTTTTCAAAATTTACAAGATGTTCTTGGAGTTTTTGAAAATTTCAGAAAAAAAAGAATTTATAAGGAAACCTTTTCTTGAAATTTCTAGGATGATTACTTCATTCCTACAAAAGAGGGAAAAAAATGATTTTGTTAAGTGAATGCATAATGCCTCCTTACCCGTGTCAGCGATACTTTTCCTGTTTCATTGTATCCTCCCAGGTCTCTCTGGCCTGCAAAGGTGGGTGGGGGAAATGTGTAAATAAAGAGACGTGTTGTAGCCTTCTTGAAAACAACCTTTGTAAAGTAAATCAGTTAAGGTTTGAGTGTTAACAGGACCAAACACTTTAATGTGGATTTCCAGTAACAGTTACAATTCCCATCACACATCTGACATCAAAGTGAAACAAGTTTACTATTCAAGAACACATGCCAAACACAATTACAGTAAAAACATCTGTTTTATACTGACATTTAACCTCTGAAAATGTGTTTTCTATGAAAAGAAAAAAACATTTGCCGGAGCTTAAAGTGGAAAGAAATGGAAAAGAAGCTCTAACAAAGACTGCCGTGTACATTGCATCAATCTATCATGGAATGCTTTGTGAAATGCAAGGTTTCAAAACTAGATTGGATCAAAAGTTCAGAGCATCAGACCGGTGAACTAAATGAGAAAAGCCGTTGAAGATTTTGACATTCATTTCGGTGTAAATGGACTATCTGCCCACACTGCGTGAACCTCATTTTATTGCAACAGAAGATCTTTACAGTGTTGTTTACAGGTGAATCACCTGCATGTCAGCATGTCCTTGCTGTGCTGCAGTTTATAGCTCATCATGAGGGCCAGCCTAAACACACTGACCTTTGTGCGTTCCTGTTCAATTGACTTTTGTTAAAGGGCAGTGCTTCGCAGCTAAATGTCACCACTGGATTTTCTCTCTTGTCTCTTCCTTGTTGAGCATGAGCAGTCCTTCCATCTGATAACTCCTGTATGTTGTTTGACAAAACGTCCCTCTGAACAAACTCACGGTGACTCAGAGTTCCCAGGGAGTTATCAAGATGTTAAGAAGAAGAAGCTGAAATATATTTGGTTGACTCGAGGCTTCAAAATGGGAGGTCACAAACCGTGGGGTAACATCACAGCACCTATGTCTGTTGACAATGCTTTGGTGTCTTTTCTTGGCATCTAACAATGTAGGCTAAAAAAAAAAAAAGGCAGATTGCCAAACAACGTAAGCCAAAGTGGTTTTTACGAAGCTTACTGTAAATTAGCTGTTACTGACACAAAAAAGCCCACTGGAAATTAACTTACTGCTCTTATTATTAATAACATCAGTAAAATCTTGGGAATCCACAAGCCTATAGATAATGAAATGTTTTCCACTTCCATCTTTTGTATAAAGTCTATGTTAGCACCTAGTCCAAAGTGAACTTTATATTCAGCAATGGGATTTAATTTATTCCCCTCTTTACCCCAGCACACCTCAGTGATGGTCGAGTGGAGGCAGCAATTCTTAAGAAAGTCCTGACCAGAAGGACAGATGGCTGAAGATCTGAGACAGCCTGCATGTGAAGGCAAGACAGAGATAATTCAGGGCTAAGCCACCCTCACCAAGAGCTCTGTTTCCCTCTGTCAATAAGTTGAGGAGCAGCTCCTGCAACACTGAACCTCATCTCACAAATAAACCACACTCACACAGTGCCATTAGCAGTAGCTGGTCTATCAGACAGAGCAAACACTCCCATATTTAATATTTAATAATGGCAAACAGTCTCACTGTGAATGCCGGTATTTACACACACAAAACAGTGTGAGAAAACATGCACTGAGCCAACTACTCTAGGTTATGTGGACAGCGTGCATGAAGGCATGTGTTACAAATGAAAAGGGATAAAATGGGCAAAAATGGCTTTTTGGAATGCAAGACTGTGGGCCTATCGCTCCACACACACACACACAGTCATGTTTTTATAAGAAGAAGAAGACAAAGAAGAAGAAACTTTAAGGACTGGGACTGGTCGAAGGAGTAAACTAGTTTGTGGCCCTAAGGCTGAACATCTTCAGGGACTTGGTTTTGTGTTCCCTAAGAGGAAGTTATGTCCACAAAACCAGGAGAAACATTTACACCATATAAGAACCACATTAATCCTTCTCTTACTGTGTAGATTCTCATGAGAGAGAGAGAGAGAGTGTGGTACGAACACCACCAAGTGACTGAAGGCCGGGGCCGTTCTATTAGTATCTAGGTCAGAGGGTATATTGTTTTGGTGTGCCTCATCCATCTATGTTGTGGATGTATCAAGGGGCTAACCACAGAAGATTTCTTCCACACATAGCACACACACAAGCACAGAGTTGCAGGCCTAAGCTATCTTGTGTGACGGTCAAACTGCAGATGTACCATCTTTATTCCTCTTTCATCTTTGTTCGGACGCTGCAGAGATTTGGCTTCCAGGTCCAATCGATAATATGACAAATTGACAAAAGCGGCCGTGATAAGGATGAATAGCCATGGATCATCTTTTCTGTCCTCCTAACAAGTGATCAGACAGAGGATATTAAGGCCATATATATATAGTACCTCAACACTCAGTAACCCTACTTCTGCACTGAACTGAAAGTATAAAAAATAAAAATAAAACAACACCCTGCAGAGTCGTGAAGTTTGAGGCTTCGATTTGTGTTGATTCTTCATCTGTGTTGGTCTGTCTGATATTGTTTTGGATCGTGAACCTGAAAACTCCAACCACCTTGGGTTTTCTGCTTCTGTATCAGCTGTACCACAAGTGCTCAGGTTCTCACAAACATTTCCAGTAATGAATCCGAATTCGGTTAGAGTGCTAGCTGTGGTTTTTTTCCCACACATCTATATCTGTCTGTCTTCCCCATTATGACTGTACGCTGCTGTTGCAAGACAATTTGTGCCAGCCTCTGCTCTTCTTTTGTCCCCTTAGTTGCTGAACATTATTCATTCCTTTCCATCATTCTGTCTCTTTTAGCACAGTTTTGTTTTTCTCTGTTTCACCTGCTTACAATGAAAGCATTCGAAAATTTGGTATTTGCTGAGCTGCAATCCAAATATTGTAGCACTCTCAGGGGAGAACATTTAGAAAATGTCCTTAAGTGGCAGTGTTTGATGGCGGCAAGAGGCAGCTTGTGTAAGTGTGCCATCGATATAAAGGAAGTGTTGAAACTGGCTTCATTTTATGTTAATGCTGCTTCTCCTGTGGGAAGACACAGTATGGGAAAAAGGTTGCTTGTAATTTTGCAGCAACAAATCACATGAGACTGAGCTGCTTTAAAAATGTTGAAGGTAGCTTTTGAAGTCGGACGCAGTGCAGATCACAAAGTCAGTTTTGTGTTTAGCCCAGGGGTGCTCTGGGGTTAACCTTGGCTGGATTCTGGTGAGGCTTCTGTCTGATGTGATAGGTATAGGTTTTTCATCAACCCTGTTTTGAAAAATATTTACCCCAAGGTTTTATTCCATATACGGTCATGCGAAAAAGAAAGTACGCGCTCTTTCGAGTCTAAGTTTTTATGCATCAGGACTAAAAAAAAATTAAAATTAAAAAATCAATTTGGTCATTACTAGGTTCAGCCTCAGATGAACAGGAACACTGGACATATTACACCGTAGCATTATTTACTTAACAAAAACTAAGCTAAATGCAGAATCAGTGTGTGAAAAACTAAGCACGCTATTACTGCTTCCATAGGAATTCTGCTATGTCTGGAGTATCCAGGTGCCCACGAGGAAAAACGTCTGCAATGATCTTAGAAAAGCAAATTTTCCTTTTTTAAGATCAATGCCCATCAGTCTGGGAATGGTTATAATACCATTATGCTACATATATATTACAAGTAAGGATAAATCAGATCCATCAAGGGAAGGCTGTAATTAATAGGATTTTTATTGTACAACAGGATAGCAAAATGACCTGGGAGTACTTCAAAATAGAAGTTAGAGAGTTTGGATTGAGCTTAGAGTCAATGTTAGGAAGAGCAGAGCAGGATCAGTGGTTTCCTGAAGGAAGCCAGACAGAGCAAAATCTAGAGAGCAGGGAGCTGAACTTGTTCTTGCGTTGAGTGCTGGTTCCACTCATAGAGGAGCAGGCAGTGTGACAAGAGAGCAGGGGCTGGGGCTGGGGCGGGCAGATGGTTAGCAGGGTCTAAAACCTGTTAGATCCTGTTATTAGCTTTCTGGCACTGCTAAGAGCCATGACAAGTGACTGTAGAACTCTTGACATGAAGTTTCTTCATAATATTAAGTTTCCATGTGTTGTTGTTGTAGTAAGACATTAATCCATGGGACATGGTGGGTGGGAACATTTGGTTCTTAGCCAAAGTTAGACAGACCCTGTATTGGGATGGGAAGAGAAGCCTGCTGCTATTTTTCCACTGATTTTGCACTTCCTCCTTGTGTTTTAGAAAATAAATTCAGACTTGCAGGGCTGTTCCTGTTTTTCACGTAACACACAGCAAAAGGAGGACAAGGCAGGTACATACAGTGAAAGAGGCAAGCATCAAAGTTAGATCCTGCAGTTCATTTAACTCAACTTCTCACCACACTGAGTAGGTCAGCGATTTGGTGATGAGTGGAAACCTGAGCTGGGGTTGAATTCTGCAGGTAAGTGATAATGAGATACAGACGCCCCAGCCTGAGCCTGGAGAAACCATGCCTAATCTAGGAGGAGGTGGAGTATGCACACACTTACCTTCTCCTGTCTACAAACTGCTTCTACACCATGAGGATCTGACAAACCAAACTTGATAGACAGGTATATCTTAGGCTCTTGACGGTTCTTATCTATATCTATATCTATATGCACTTACACCTTATGAAAGCATCTTATCATTTTAATTTCACAACAGCTAATCTCATTTATATGCATAAAAGTTGAATTACAGATTCCTAGTAACCACCTTGCAATGGTGTAAAATTACCCATATCCAACAAATTAACAACTTCTACCACTCGGATTTTTCTTTTACATTTCTAAATTTGATTATGTATATCAGTTTCCAACAGCATGAACAATTCAACCAACCATTTTCTTCCCCTTCTGGGGCCAAGTTGCAGGGGCAGCCTAAGGAGAGAAACCCCGAATACCCTCTCCTCATCCACCTCCTCCAACTCATCCAGGAAACAATGAGGCGTTCCCAGGCCAGCATGTCCTTGTTCTATCCCAGGGACCCCTCGAAGCCAGACACCCTTCAAAGGAAGCTCACTTTTGTCACTTGGATCCATGATCTCACTCTTTTGGTCAATATCCAAAGCTTTGACCATGGATGAACATAGGGACCTAGATCAACTGGTAAATCAGCTTTAGAATAAAGTGCTTGTATTAATGTGTGTGAGTATGTAAATGAGCCATGTTGTATGAAGTGCTGTATAACAACCAATCCATTTACCATTTACCTCGCCCCCAGTGATGGGCGGATTGTCCCCCTCATTCCCAGAATCTGCTTCCTCTACAGAAGACATCTAACTTAAGATCAGGTGGAACCCAGGTGATGATAAGCTGAGTTAGACCTGTGACCTAGGGTGTCCTGGTGCCACATGCACTTGCAGACACCCTTATGTTCGATCATGGTCCTCATTATAGACCAACTATCATTTGAGGAGAAGTCCAATAACAGAACGGCAGTGTGGTTCAGTTCAGGTAGGCGATTTGCCTCAAGCTCGCACCCAGGCCTCGCTCCAGGGTGGGGCCCTGGTAAGCTTATTCCAGACTTTTCCTTCCATAGGAGTGAATTGCTCTTTGTGGTCCCTTACCCAACTTTTCCTGGGAGATCAGGGGCAAAAAGCCCTCAATAACAAAGCCCCTGGGATTACTGAGACACACAAGCCCCTCGACCACAGTAAGATGGCGTATATGTGGAGAGCCAGCACAAACAAGACCAAACAAAATAAAAAATATGTTGCAAATCAAACTGACAGCACTATAAAAACAAAAAAAAAACTTCCTCCTTAGAACGGGTGAAGATAAGACCTTAAATATATAGACTAATACTCTCTCGTGGTTGCTGCACAGCAGTAGGAAAAGCATGTTTAAATGTTTAATGTAGTTATACTGACTCCATCCTGGAAAAAATCCATCACTGAATTTTAATTTTCTACATGTTTGACAGTGATTATCAATTACTGGACACTGCGGCTGACAGTAATGCACTTTACTAACCTCCAACAATCACAGACACGGGGATACTGAGATGTTTACAGTTATCTTCTTTGAATGAATGTTCCTTTGCTTTCAGTCTATTATAGTTCTCAAATATTCTACATAAATTTTACCTGCAGGGCTTCAACTCAAACTTAGCATTTAAAATTTTAAGTAGTGTTCCTGGATGATTGAGAATGCATCAAGACGTTTTAAGTAGTGTACTTTCACTGACTCCTACTGCCTTCCGCCTCAGCTTAAAAACAAACATGGGTATGTTTTCCCACAGTTTTACATTTAGATGCAGCAGTTGTTGTTTTTTTCCCCCCGCTTCATTAAGTAATAGGCCCAACTTCAGCATTTGCATGGAAACCCATATCTTGTGCTATGAACCAGTCCCTACAGAGACCTATGAACACACCACATCCTTTTTTTCCCTCCAATAGGTCAAAGTTACTATTAAGATTAATTAAGCCACTTATTAGCAGATAGGTTCAGAACACCAAACACTGATCTGAGGTCACTGCAGCTATATTAACACATCATCCATCGGAGCATGAGCTTCACCAGAAAGTCAATTATATCACTCCCATTTCCATCCCCTACGCCCACATGGATAGGAGGTTTTTGTTGCGAGGAAAGAAGACGTTAAGCAGTGAATTGAGACCAAATGAGTCTGCAGGACGGATAAATGAAGATGTAAGCAAAAGAAGAGGGAGGAGGAGAAAGTTTGGGAAAAGAGCATTCAGCACAGAAGGTGAGGGCAGAGGGAGTGCTGCGGTGGAGAGAGGCAGGAGCAGCTATGGTGTGACAGTGCACACTTAAGGCAGACTGACAAGAGGAATCATCCAGGCTGTCACTCTGGGCGAGTCAGCTAAGGGAAGAGGAATGGAGGAAATGGAAAAGGTGCATGTGTGCCTGTTTGTGTGATGACTGTAAGAAGTGGAGCGTCCACAGACGTAGACAGAGATAGATGTTGTCTATGTTTTAATTTAATAAATTTCTTGGCCCTTTTTTTCTCTTCCAACATCTGTCATGTACATCAAACCATTTTTCATGTGTGACTTATTTGGGTCATGATGCAGCAGTTTTTTTTTTCCTGGAAATAACAATGTCAGATATTTTCTTCACATCCAACTGGCCCTGATTAGTGCTTGTCGTAAGAATATATTTTAAACGGGATGGCTGCAACTGAAATGCCTTTCTTTATTTAAGTTATAACTATTTCATCTAAAAAAACAAACAAAAAAAGGACATTCAGAAGTAAACAGAGTCCAGCTTCCTGCATTTTCTTTAGCAATACTGCGCTTAACAAGTTTGAGTTAGACTATGGGAGACTGAGAGCTTGTAGAAGACATACGAAAATTTATGATGCCCAGTTCTTGTACCTGGTCAAACTTTTTTAGTTTTACTTTAATGTGCTCTACTGCTTTTCACACATTCTTTTGTTTGACAGATGCATTGCAGCTTGTTTTTCTAGTGAGAAAAGAACAAAATTATTCTGGATTTTTTGACCACAGTCAGTGCAGCTGAGTTAGAAAACAGTGCATCAGGAAGTTTTTCTTTTTGGATAAGAAACTATAATAATCTACTTTAGATGCATACAAACAAAGTACAAAAAAATTCCCACACTAAATCAGGAGAGGGATACAAATGTATACGAGGCCAGTAACACTCACCGGCCACTTCATTACATCCGTCTCTAACCACATCAGCACCTGACAGCATTTAGGCATGTACATATGAAGTCAAGATGACCAAGTTCAAACCAATCATCAGAATGGGGAAGAAAATAATTTTAAATGTGACGTAGTTGTAAATGCTAATGTGTTGGGATTTCTCCACGCAGCCATCTGTAGGGTTCACAGAGAATGGTCTGAAAAATGTAAAAGGGTGGAAATGCTTTTTTGATGCCAGAGGTCAGATAGGAAGGCAACAATAACTCAAATAACCACTTGTAATAGTCAAGGTATGCAGAAGAGTATCTCTGAATGCACAATATGTCGAAGCAGATGGGCTACAGCAGAAAAAGACCACACTGGATGTCACTCCTGTCAGATAATAAAAGGAAACTGAGGCTACAATTCACACATGCTCACCAACGTAAGACAATAGAAGATTTGAAAAATGTTACCTGGTCCCATGAGTCTTGATTTCTGCCGATACACTCCAACGGTAGGGTTTGAATTTGGCGTAAACAACATTAAAGCATGGACCCTGACCTGTATCAGTGGTTCAGGACGGTGTGGGGGATATTTTGTTTGTACACTTTGGGACCTTTAGTACCAACTGAGTATTATTTAAATGTCATGGCCTATGTCCACCCCTTTGCTACCAAACTGTACCCAACAACTGATGGCTGCTTATGGCAGGATAATATGCTTTGTCACAAACCTCAAATCATCTTAGATTGTCTCTGACTGGTTCTTAATCATGGCAATAAGGTCACCGTACCGCCACAGTCACCAGCTCTCAACAGAATACACGCGTGCTTTGGGATGTGGTACAATGGGAGAGTTGCATCATGAATACGCAGCTGACAAATGTGCACTAACTGCTATCACGCTAGCATATGGAATAAAATCTCAGAGGAATGTTTCCAGCACCTTGGTGAATTTAAGCCAGTTCTGACTGCATGAGGTCTACTGAAGGGGCCAACTAACAGCGTGTTTTATCATCTGTGTGCTGATGATTTATGAGCACACTAAGTGAGTTTATTTTTTGTTTTTGTTTTTCAGAGTAACTTTAAACACAAATTAGGCACTGAAATTTAATACTGAAAGCAACAGACTTCTATATATAACTTTATTAACGTTTTATTAAGATACATTAAAAGAAAAGAACACAATCTCATGTTGAACCAGCAGGAAGTCTGCTCCAGATGAATGACACGAGACATTAAACAGGCTAACTGTGAACACGGAGAGGCATTCTAAAAAGACAGCTCTAATTCAATATTAAACTAATCCATCTGCCCCACATCACAGATAGCTATCAGGACCACAAACAACCTCACAGACGAACACCAACTTTCATTACTCAGTCTCAAAATCCCTCTCGCTGTGCCTCTTTGGCTTAACGCTGACATATTGAATGTTTCTCGCCTTTTGATTGGCCCACTTTGTTTCGCCTCTCTTTATTGGTTGGCTCTCATTCTGCTGGTGCTTGTTTTTGGGGCTTATCCACAGCTGTAATTATTGATGCTATGATATGACTCCATGGCTTTCTATCAAAGGGCACTGATTGCCAGTTCAGAAGCCAAGGCCAATTTCCTGCTTTCTTGTCAGTGTTCATGCTCATGCCACATAATTAGGCGCTGCGGCTTAAAGGAAAATTATATCAAACGTTTCTCCTCCGCCATTTCAAATCCTCATATTGCATGGGCTACGCGGATCAATAGCACAGAGGGGAGCACAAAACTCATGGTTAAAGAAATGCAAATGAAACAGAGTTAAATGTAGCTGCAGTATCGACTCCAGAAGGTAAATCCATGTCTTGACTTTGTGACTGAGTTATACGCTGCACAACAAAGCTGGATGATTTCCTATAGAAGCAAAAAATTCAACCTGTAGAGAAAAATATTTCTGGCTAAACAGAAATAACACTTAGCAAGGGTTTTCATATCGATTTCATTCTCTCTGGCGTTTTTTTTCCTCCCTGCGCTACCTCTTATTGGGAGTCTGTTTCTTTCTCCACTCTTTCATCAGCCACCTCTAGTTTATGCTCCATCCACTTAGCATGTCTCCCTTCCTCTTCTGTTTTCTACGTCCTTTTCTGTCCCTTTGGTTTCATCCCACCTTCCCTCCTGCTGTCGCACCCTCTCAGTTCCCCCTTGTTTTCCATCCTTCCTTTTATAACCCTCCCCTCTCTGCCTCTGTAATCAGAGCTGTGACTGAGCAGTGTTTACAGGGTCTTCCCAGGGGCCTGCCAATGTGGCACATTTGCTTTACAACTACTCACCTCACCCTCCAGTCCCTCTCTTTACTATGGTCAGATTACAGAGGAAGAGACAGAAAACATTCTCCCTACAAACTCTTCACTCCCACTTTATCCATCCCCGCATCTCCACCCTCAACCTCTCCCACCACCTGCTGCACTCTCCAAGCGCTGGCAGACCGGCAGGAGGCCGTCTTATCTTTCTGCTCAAATGGAGCCTCGTCTCTTCAGGCATCGTGGTTGCACAGCAGAGCTTGGTTAGACCATCAGACTGGAACATGATCATTTAACACTGACTAGGTGCACCGGCCTGCTGCGCACAACGAGGCGAGCTGACAAAGATGCGGCTGCGATCATTTGCGTACACTTGCTGAAAGTATTTATAGCACCACCGATAAGTGTGTGCACCTTTTTTGACAAGCAAATGGGTTTTAATGAAACAAGCACAGGTGTTTTGCTGAAGGACTTAAACATTTCTGGAGTGCAAAGCTTCTTTCGGTTCTCCTCGGAGCTCCAAAAACTGCAGAGTGGGAGTGGTATCTTTTTTTTTTTTTTTTACATG
>VUQG01022472.1:0-14969 GCA_015106755.1 Etia nguti | reverse complement strand
CATGTCTATTTGTGTGAGCATCAGATGAGCTGATTGGCACTGGAACTGACTGATTGCTCTTGAGGGAAGGTGGTAATTTCTCTGTCATATTGTGACTGATTATAGCTCTGAAATATGTCACTGTTCCAACTCCATCAGAAGTTTTTGACAGGAGGCTTTGATGTGTGTTCACACAGACCGGTAGACAGACAGCTATCTAGCACCCACTCCACAGGAAGTAACACAGCTGCTTTTGACTCTGCTCCGTGCAGACACCTGTGTGTTGTGAATTGTCACAACATAACGTGCAAATGCACGACGAATAAAGTGTTTCTTAAAAACAACACTACTTCCCCTGTTATCACAGCTTGCCTGCTTAAAACTTATTCAACATGTGCTGGGGTGATAATTGAGTGACGGACAGACGGTTGGAGAGAACATATTACTTGCAAATTTAACACCGAAATAGAAAAGGAGACTATATAGCGCAAAAACCTGCAAACCTCAGACAAAAACAACAGATTATGTAGATGATTTGCGCTTAAAATCCTCATTTAAGAGCACATTAACAAGTTTTTCTGTCCTACACGGAAGAAAATTAAATGTCTAAGGAGATCAAACTACCTCTACAGCTTTTGCCTGGAGGCTGCCAGAATGGCGTAACAGTTTACTTTATAAGCCAATGTTCCACTGGGGATGTGTAACATGAAAACTGACTCACATCCTTTGCTTGTGGGCACAATATTTAGCAAGTCTTTTTTTTTCTTTTTTGTTTTCTTGCTAATAAATTCAGTTTACAGGAGTTGAAGCCCACATTGCAGGTCTATTAAATATAGATTTAGATTCACTAGACTAGTTATACCAGTAAAATGTGTATTCTTTTAAGAATACATAGCATTTCAGCGGCACTGTGTTATAGATGAATTATTTGGATTTTACAGCATAACAGTTGGATACTTTGGCTCTTTTAAGTTATTATACTTTAGACTCAAATAGGTCATTTTTCTCATGGGTCTCCACTGGATAAGGCTGTTTTAATGACCATGGTTATTCGCTCTATTTCAGGGGCCAGGCTGGAAGAAATTCAATCCCATCATCACACTGAATTTGAATAAGGAGCTAAGGGTCACAGTGTAGCGTGGCTATTATCATACGCCTCATTATCACTTACTTGGTTCATTCAGATCAGGTTTTCTTGGCCTTGTCCCTTAGCAGACAGAGCGGGGGGGAAAAGTACCCAAAAGATCATGTTACAATAGTTCAAAGGGTGGAGGAAGTGGAAGTGACTGGAAAAATCAGTTTTCCTTGTAGGGAATTTCACAAAGGTTTTGTGTCAGATCTTTCACTTGTTTGGTATAAGCTTTATCACTTGAGGTTTGCAATGAACTTCACACAACAGAAATCCTGTCTGAGTAGAAAGTTGTTAGGTAGGATAGGGGTGGTAGGAGTCACTCAGGTCAGATTCATCCCAGAGTACAGTATGCGATTCCTCTCTGTCTGCATGTCTAGCACAAATCCTTGTGGGGTATTGCATCAAGACACTCTTTTATGTCTGGAGACAGCGATCAATGGATCTCTTTCCCCGAACGGAAGCACTCCATATTCAGCGGTTGATTTCACGGCTGGATATCCGACACGCCACTTAATGGATGTGTGAGTGTGTACGTCGTGTGGTTCAGTGTACAGTTGTAGCATTGTAATTCAAAGTGATAAATTAACACCGTGGGTAACACTGAGGCTACAGCATACTTCTGTAGCCTCTCTGTATGAACTAAAACAGTACTTGGCTGAAAATAATATCTTTAACAAAACTCAGCCTGGCTTCAGATTGGGTCATAGTATAGCAGCAGCTTTCACTTTTGAAGACTGAAGACTATGACCTATTCTTAGGCATACTCATTGATAATGGTTTGAGTGAGGGGGCAATATGGTGCTTCAGGAGCTACCTTGCAGATTTAACCCTGTGTGTATCCATGAAAGGATTTCCAGTTAAAATTCTTGGATCTCTCCAAAGGAGTCCCTCATGGTTCCATTTTAGGCCCTCTTTTTTTTTTTTTAAATCTATTTGTATTAATAAAATTTGGGATAATATGTTTTTGAGCTAAAGTGCACCTTTATGAAGACGACACAATACTTTACTCTAGCTTTCTCTACTCTGAGTCAGGAAACCGAGGAGCTCCAGACTGCCTTTCAGGCACAGGCATCACAGCGTCTTTTCAATTTGGTTCTCAGTGCCAACATGTTTTCCAGAACATGAGGAGGTTTTATTGAAAGACTAATGAAAAACTGTCTTAATTTACCAGTTAAGAAAATACATGTACAGGCTACATTCTTAAATGTTATTATTCATGGTGACATTATTTACATGTAAGCTGCCTCTTATAGACTTCATTGTCTCACAGTTCTTTAAGCTTCTCATCAAATTAGTTGTCTAACACACATCACAGTATACTTTATAATCTGCTTTTTTTCTGGCCTTCTTTAGGCCTAAGGAGACAACAGGACTTTGCCCAGCACAGTGCCATATTGGGTACACTTCTTTCTTATCTGTGCAATCCTTTACAACTTACAAACAGTTGCTATGATTTGCACTTGTGTAGATGGCTCCTCCTTTGTCTTTTTGGGAACTTGGTAGAACAGCTTTCTCTTATTTTGCACTTTGGCTGTGGAATAACCTTTAGACTACACTGAAGCTGAATGCTTTTGCCTCCCCGGGAGAGTTCAGTTTTTATAAAAACTTTGGTGCAATTAATATTCATAAGCCTGACTGTATGTTTTGTAATATTTTATTTGTTGACTCTGACTTGTTTTTTTAAATAATGTATATTCATTTTTATTGTATATTAATAGATTATATAATTTTTGCAGTGGTATGCCTTCTGGTTAAAATAAAATAAAACAGGAAGTAAAGGTAAAAGTACCGCTCAGAGGGTTGACACTTTGCTTTGATCTTCAACTGTCTGTCTGTTTTTCACTGCACAGATCACTAGTGATCTGAACACAAAAGATTTAATTATGAAATATGCAGCGATATTACAGTACAGTTAAGGGAATTGGAATTGATGTCAGGGGAATATGTTTAGCTTTTCCCTCTACACCAATCTTCATGGGGGTTAAAAAAGGAAAATAATGATTTAAGATTCTTTTGAAGGAAAGGAAAAGTGAGTGCATGATTTGTGTGAAATGATGCCTGCAGGGGTAAATAATAAAAATCAGTTTCACCTTCCACTTTCCTCGTCACTTTATGAGACCGGCTAAAACACATATCCAGTTAGCAGTGAAGTGGAAATGTTAAGGTAATTTGCCTGAATTTCCATCCAAGATATAACGGTGCAGACTGTAGCCCGGGTTAAATACCTGTACGGGAAAATCATCCACCATGGCTCAGCGGGGGAAAAAAATGTAAATCATGATAAAGAGTGCATTAATCATATTCACTAATCAGGCATAACATTATGACCAGGAAAGCAACAGGACCAGTGCATCCCACAGATGTGCGATTGGATTGAGATCTCGGGAATTCAGAGGCCAAGTCAACACCTCAAACTGGTTGTTGTCCTCCTCTTCTATTCTAAAACTAAAAAAATCTAAAATAATAATAATAATAATAGTAACAAAAAACCCCCCCTACAATTTCATTGTAGATGTACAACAACAATAAATGGCTATTCTATTCTATTCTATTCTCAAACCATTGCTGAACTATATTTTTTTGTGGCAGGGCACATGTTCCTGCTGCTGAAAGAGGCCACAGCCATCAGGAAATACTGTTTCCATGAAAGGGTGTACATGGTCTGCAACAAAGCCTAGGTAGGTGGTGCGCTTTAAAGTAACATCCACGTGGACGCCAGGACCCAAAGTTTTCCAACAGAACTTTCCCAAAAGCATGACACTGCTTTCCCCAGCTTGTTTTCTTCCCATAATGCATCCAGGTCCCAGGTGTTCCCCAGGTAAGCGATGCACCAGGCCATCCACATGATGTACAAAAAACAAAAACAAAAAATAATTCATTACACGAGACAGCTTTCTTTTATTGCTCTGTGGTCCAGTTCTGATGCTCACATGGCCACTGTTGGTGGGACAGGGGTCAGCATGCACACTCTGACTGGTCTGTGGCTATATAGCTGAATACACAACAACTGCAATGCACTGTGTATTCTGGCACATTTTTGTATCAGAACTGGCTACAGTGGTTTATCTGTTGTATCAGATCACACAGACCAGCCTTCACTTCCCACGTGCATCAGTGAGCCTCAGCCTTGGCTCCCCTGTCACTGGTTCATCACTGTTCCTTCCTTGAACCACTTTTGATAGATGCCGACCACTGCAGACCGGGAACGCCCCACAAGAGCTGCAGTTTAGGAGATGTTCTGACCCAGTTGTCTAGCCATCATAATTTGACCCTTGTCAAACTCGTTTAAATCCTTGTACATTTTTCCTGTTTCTAACACATCAACTTTAAGAACAAAAAGCTCACTTGCTTCCGAATATATCCCACCCACTAACAGGTGCCGCGATGAATTTCACGTGTCATTGCTCATAATGTTATGCCTGATCAGTGTATATAATAGTTAACCATACTATGGGTATGTGCACACTCAACATAGATAATCTTGGGTCTGCTAAAGGCACCACCTCCAAATAAGGTTGGATTATAGTTTAAGGTTTAATTTCAAAAAATATGTCTTTCAGAGGAATTTCATGCAGAGCAGATATGACTGATTGAATATTAAATGACAATTCAATACAACTCTGCTATTGTAAAAAACCTCATTTATGCCCTTTACCATCAAACCTATTGGCACTGGTCCGTTACACTTAATCAGAATGTTTATTAAATTCCTACGAGTTACCTTTTAGTCCACAGATTTTTTTTTGGGGGGGGGGGGGGTTTAAATTCCAGATGCACTGCATTTTATGGTGAAGACTGTAAGCGTTAGTTTCTTTTTACAACAAAATTGTTGAGTCACCAATTTAGCTGGATTGCAGAGGTTCAGAGAGAAAAATATGCTGTGTAGAAAAAAAAACATGCCTGTGTGCTGAAAGCCAGCCTTGCATGTATAGAGCTGGGTCAAGTACACATGGACATGCATTCGAGCACATGCGCATGTATGCACGGTTGTATAAACTCATACGCACACACTCACATATACAGTATATCGGAGCAGGGCAATGTCTCGTGCAAATCACGGCCTTAACGGCCCATGGAGTGAGGCGAGGCTGAGGCTCAACTCTATGAACAGCAAAGCAGATCCAGCTGGGACTGCCAGTCAGCAACATAAATAACAGATTAATATCTTTTCTTTTACAGATTAAACATTATCTTTCCCTGCATGATAAATGAACGGCTGCTATTCAGGCAGCATTCGTTTACAGCGAGTCCTGCGCAGAATACACCATCTGCATTAGTGTAGTGGTGTGTGGTGCTGAAAGCTCATAAAGGTACAATTGCTACACTAATAAACATTTCTGGATTTGCTCTCCTCCATATGCCTGGCAGTCATATTTCTGATTATTGTAGCTGCGTGAAGCAAATTGAATCGAAGAGCAAGACGTTTGCTGGAATCATAGCTGTTGACTAAAATGAAGTTAAATGAGATGTTGTTTATCCTGCACTACTGAGTTGGATTGCTTTGTCGACAGATAACCAAGAAAGCTTTGAGAAGGCAATTTGAGCAGCTTCAATATCCTGGATTTAAACCTGGAAAAAGAAAACAATCCTTGTGTCTCTAAGGTTGGCGAGTTATATGAGCAGTTGGGTCAGCCAGCTTAGTAATGTGCTTCGCTGGTACAATTGTTAGAAAATAAATTGTTTCTCCCTTTGAAGCAAAATTTGCTTCTATGAAGCTGCGTGTAAGTGAAGCCAATGGTGGCTGATGGCACACAGATCAGTATTACACACTAGAGCAGACCTCCGCAGCTGAGGGAGCGATTCAGCCCCAGCGCTGTCTGTCAGCCCTGTGATATACACTCGGAGAGAGAGGTGGCGGGGATGGGAGGGGAGGTAGGATTTGATGGGTACATGCTGCTCAAACAACGAATGGCCGCTGGGCCTGTGTGTGTGAGAGAGAGACTGTTCACAGAAAGCAAGAGCAAGAAAAAAAGCATGTAGCCTTTCAGGGATTGACTTTTATTTGTGGTACGATGTCATATTTCGCAGCCTCACACCGGCAGTTCTTTGTGTGCGCCTGAGGTTTTCTAGCCCACATTTCTTTTCGATGCAAATGAACCTTACCGCATTTCTGTCTAATAAAGAGAGGAATCAAGACATGGTAGAGGCACTGTTTGTTTGTCATCACACAGTGACATTTTTGCTCATCTCTGGGCCTGCAGCGAGGTAGCAATTTAAATGTTACCATGGAACAGGCAGCGCTGGCAGGACAGCAAAGTAGACATGTCATCTCTTAGACTGAAAAACCCATTCCTCTCCTTCCACCTTTCGCTTGTCTGTCAACGAGGAGTTTATGCTTCCATTTGCTAATTTGAAAAGCTGTCTGGGTAAATTGCTTGCGTTAGCATAACTAGCTGCAGTCTTAGCCTTAGCTAGAATGCTTTTGTGGGGGGCACAAAACTGCATTTCTAAATTGTGTAGAAGGATAGCACAGACACTGATACCTTATAATAAGTGGTAAATAAAAATTACTTTAGGTTCACTCACCAGAAATCCTGGGCAAACTTCTCAGACAGTTTATTAGCACAATCAAGTGCACAGCAAGCAATCATTTATCAGAGAGTTGCATTGAAAGGACTCCAAAGTCTTTTATTTGTATACATATTGCTCCGAAGCAGCTAATAGCTCTAAAACACCTTAAAAACAATATATATGGCTGAGTTACACAGTTTTGTGGAATATTCTTGAGCTGTCACTCGTTTCTTTATATTTTGCTGGGAAAATAGGAAGTGGGTGGAGTGATTTATTGAAATACTTTTGTACAATTCTTGCCAAGTCAATATTGGCTATGACCATGAGTAGTAACAGTTCAAACATTTCTTTGGATGTCGACTGTCCTTTGTTCCATTCTCTGTTGAGATGATCTCACACTTAAATAAATAATAACACATTATGTGGAGGTTCAAGTTCTGGGGAGATCAATCCATGACTGATGGTGCTCTGTTGTGTGTTTTTCTATCAAGGTATGCTTTATTGTATTGGCATTGTGTTTGGAATCATAATCATAAAGTTGCTGCCAATTTCTGCATGTCCAGGGGCGCAGTGTGCCCTTAAAATGTCTTAAATGCTTAGGTACAATAGTGACAATGTGTAGATTTTACAGTGTACCTCTGTAAGCGGCCTCCCAGCTGACTCCTCTCACTCTGCTGCAAGTGGTCAATATAATTCTTTTCAACAAAATTGAGTGACAACAAGAAAAGCCACTCAGTCAAAGAGTTTTCCTAGTGTGAGTGAAAAAAGAGAGATGAGAAAAGAGGGAGAAAAAGCAAGATGGTGGTGAGTGAAAAAAATATTAATGATTAAATGTAATGCAAAATAACAACACGCTGCTAGTCTGTCCTTAACGGAGGAAGAGATGCATGAAAAATTAAACTTCCATTAGCATCCTCATTATTTATTTTGTTTACTTTGATGTTTAAAATTAGTTAACGTGGCAGAGAAGCCTCATGTGTACAGGTCTGCTGACCAAGATGTGATATTCGGCAATATTCAAATTGTTAGAGGAGCTAGTAGACTGAAAAGAATGTAGAAGCTTGAGTTACAGTATTAATAGTTCATAACTGGTCAGTTTGGTCTTTGGCACTGTTACCTAAATGAACATTATGTGTCATTTCTACAGTAATAATAGTAACTGTTTATAAACCTGTTGATCGATTATTTATAACTGTAAATTTTTCCCTAGGGCCCCAGCAGATTGCGGAATCGCCACTGAGTCCACGAGGATTACATCGCTTTTCAAGGCAACCTTGACCATATGATAAACAACCATGCTGAATTAATTTTTCAGTCCTAGAGGTTGCCACCTGGGTGAGAGAGACACATATGCAGAAAGCACTGGAGAGGATGGAAACACTTACACTGCAGTGGCATGAAACAAATGCACATACATTAGGACCCCACCACATGCAGGATTTTTACTGCGCATTGCTGTTCATGAAATGTGTGAAAAGTCAGTGCTCACTTTTTTGCCTAATATTGTTAATGTTCATAAATTTACAACAAAAAAAAACAAGCTGATAAAATATCTAAATAATTTAAAAATAAAAATAACCATGAACTGAGAGATAATGTTGTCTTTTCTCAAAATCAGACACCTCAAATTTAATCTCGAGCAGAGGGGTTTAAGTACTGAATATAACCAAAATAGCATATTAATAACAGAATAACTAATTTCTCAGGTTTTTTTGCTGCTGCATCCCACCATCCAGACTTAATATCCAAGTGTTAGACCAGTTTGCACCACAACAGACTGTGTTGTACTTGAATAGTACTATGTGCAAGTTGTCACTTCAAATTAGCATCCAGTGTTCATTTTAATAAAATAAAATGTGTTTTTGCCTGCATTAATTAAGCTTATTGATGAAATCTTTCTCACTCGGAAAGATGGAAAATGTCAAACACATACAGTATCAACTTCCATCACATGAAAAAGGAAACACTATTCTTGTAAGCAGCCTTAAAGGCTCTTTGAATGGTTTGTTCTGACAGTTAAAAAAATTAAATCTGCGACATGAAAAACACTTAGTCATCATCCTTGTATCAGGAGACTTTCTCTGTCATTGTCTTAAGCTTTTCCATTTTTCCAATGCTCCTTGATTAAAAAAACAAAACAAAACCAAAAAATCTAAAATAAAACTTGTGGACAAGAGACTAACATCACTTTGACAGCCTAAAAGTGTTTTTCTTTTCCAAATCATCTTTTTTACATAAACATTACTTTAATATGATCAGAAGATTAAAGGGAAGCTTTGTGCACTGGTTTTCTTGAACATTTAAAATCATCTTTAATGTTCAATCCTTCCATTCAGAAATGTGATTTCAGAATTTTTATTTTAAGTGGATGTTTTCGCTTTGCTGTGTACAATGATATACAGAATCTGACACTAAATACTTTTTTTAATATATGAATTGCTGACTCAAACAACATCTCTTCCATACAGTCCTCATTTATGAAGGGCTCTACAAACCCCAACACTATGCTAGCATGTGGATTTTCCCATTTTCTACTTATTGCTTAAAAGACAATGAATAAAGGCAGACATTATATCTTTGGTTTTGTCATATAAAATGTATTATTGCAGTCGGGGCAACACAAACGTAACCACCTTATACTGCTTTTTAGCTTTAGTTTCCTTGTTTTCTTGGGTCATTGGTTCTGTCACGAATTAGCTAACATAAATTAATGGAAGTGCTAGCAGCAGCTAACCAACCAACCCAATGAAAAACAAGAAAAGGAAGAAACAGAGATTCTGGAGATTCTTAGGAGAAAGCAGCAGGGGGAATAATAAAGGTTTGATCCAGGAGTTGAAGCTGTTGTTAGCGTGGCAGTTTAAGCTCTTGCTGGCAGAGTTGGGAGCACATCTGAGGAGGCTGAGAAATCATTTCAGAAAGCTAACTGACCTGGAGCAGACCAATAAGATCTGATCTGATTGGTCAGATCTGTTTATTCAGGTTGTTATCAATAGCTGAATTAAGGATAGGTGAGTCTCGAAAATATTTTTAATGCACAAACTGTTTGCATGGATTTTACCCTTCCTTTGTGTAAAGGTCTTAAGATACTACAGGATACTACTGTTTGAATATGACAGGGTAGTAAATATTGCAGAGGGTTATAAAGGCAACTGGAGCCTATGTCTGTAAGTGATCAGCTGTCAGCTTCAAAGACACGAATGATAAGCGAGTCCCTCCCTGTGTGGACTCGGTCCATGCACCTTGTAAAATCCAAATATTTTGTGCATTAAAAATATTTTTTCAGACTCACTTATTCCTAATGCAGCCATTCACACCAACCTTGGAAGTAAGTGTAGTTATGCCAGAAGCATTCATTCTGTTTTCAGGAACCCACTGAAAGTGCCTGCACCGATTTTTCAGTAATTTCTTTTCTAAATTTAACCTTTATGTCCTCTGACAAACCATTAAAAACTGAAACTAAATTTGTCTCCTCCACAAAAAGTGCGACATCAGCCACCAACCTGAAACATGTAGAAGTGATTTGAACATTTAGCAAGGTCACCCAAGACCTGATTTTAAAAAACTGATGAAAAGTACTTGTTGTTTATTTTTACCTAAAACTAGGGGGGAAGGGATGATTTCAAGAAAAGAACTATAATGAAATATTTACATTTTGTTCATCTGTGAGGAAAAACTTAATGATAATGTTCTGACGAATGGACAAATCACTAATCACTGTTTGCGGGAGTCCCACACTCCAGCTCCTAATTAGTACAAGTTTCCTCAGCTTCCCCAAAGTATATTTAGCCGCATGTCTGCTGTTGTACTACTGTTAATTAGAGGTATTTTGTATTCAGTATCTTTATGTAGATGTCAGTAATGCTGTTTTATGTTACCACAAGAAACTGAAGTAAACTCCAGTTATACAAATTATAATTACAATCTGGCAAAAAGCAGCAACAAAACAGGAAAAACAAACCATGAGCCTGCAGCGTGCACACAACCTTTCTGAAATCTGTAAGTTCATGTTAATCTATCACTGCCAATGTAACACAGCTAATGTGAATCTAAAGTTAACTTTCATGTTATGGCAAAGGAATGGATAGGAAAGAATGACAGTGCTAAATCTAAGGCTTCCACAAGATGTTTACCAAAGGAATATCACTGCATTAATATTCGCCGTGTAAGCCAAGATGGGATGAGCTTTGACCCTGCTGTCATTACTTGAGAGGTGGGGTACAGCCTTTACAGCTCACCAGTCTTTTGCAGAGTAACACAGGAAGATGGACAAGCATTCACACCTATCGCATGTGTATGGAAGCAAGACTACCTGAAGAGGACCTACGGAGGCACAGGGAGAACATGTAAACTCCACACGGAAAGTTCCCAGTCAGAGGACTGAAGCTCAGGATTTAATTGACCACCAACCACTACCATGTAAACTAATTGTTACATTATAGTTTAAAAACTGGAAAAATGATTTCTTGGGATTTCTGTACCACACACAAAAATTATTTTTCAGATAATTCCAGCAACACCGCTCCAAAAGCACCACAAATGTGATCAAGAGGTTCTGTGTCAGCAACCATTGTGCTTTTGGAACCAGTACGCGTCTTCACATATGTTATTTGGCAAACTGTAGTTTTGGCACTTTGACCTCAGGTAGGCGAGGTAGTGCTTGATAAGGTCAAAGAGAGAAAGAGAGACAGATTTTATTGAGATAGCACAAATCATGCTAAAAACATGAACACCAAACTTTTGGCCAAAACCCTTGCTGTAGATGAATAGCAGGCATGCACAACAGAGGTGGAAACCTTTGCATCCTACGAGGATGCTGAACTTAGAAAAAGAAGAAAAAAAGACTCAAGCTAACGAAAATCCATATAAACCAAATCAAACACTGGTTTCACCGAGGAGGTTACTGTATGTGATTGGTTCAGTTTATCTTAAGGCAAAAGTTTAAGTTAAGGCATAAGGCTTGGCCCAGCTTCACTTAGGAGGTGGTCCAGATCCAGGAATTTTTAAAAATATTCTTTCTATAATTTATATCAATACTTATAGGGCTGTCAACGTTAACGCGTCATCACGATTAAAATTTTTAACACAATTAACCCATCTGGAGCACAGAATGGACAAACTTTGGACAAACTGCCTGAAATGCATTGACAGAGACATTTCAGTGATTTTGAGTCATTCTGCGCTCCAGATGGGTTAATTCCGTTAAAAAATTTTAATCGCGTTAATCGTGATGATGGATCAATCCGCGTTAACCTCGACAGCCCTAAATACTTCATATTCACATTTTCAAGAAAATATCACAAGTTAATCCAAATCTAGGTCATTTTCTGGAAAGACAGACTCAGTTCCTGTATGGTGTGGAGGGAACCTTCATCCTCGCTGGAAGCATGCAGCCTCAGCCTGTTAATGTTTGAGAGCTCTTTTTTATGATTTTGAGCATTTTACTGAAAATAAACAGCAAGCAACTTAACGTTGTGACATTCTTCAGCCCAACATTCGTCCTGTCCTCTTAGAACTCATACTGACTACAGAATTTTAAATTGTAATGCCTGGATCAGTTACTGTTCAGTATCTTTTCTTTAATAAAAAAGTGTCCGTTGCGGGTCTGATAAAATTTTTCACATGGTATTAAAGACCGTAAACGTTGCAGTCTCCACTGAAATACCAGATCTCTACATTTGTAATGAAGTGATAATCCACTTTTTGCTTTGCACCTTATTAAAAAACCCTCAAATATCTTCTAAAGCCAGAGCTGTTGATGAGCATCAGAAGTGACAGTTCTGTAACGGTGCTAATTTCTCCTCCCATGCAGTCCAGATGGCAAATCAGAGACCCCATAATCAAACATTAACTTTAACAACACCACCACAAGCAGCTCAGAGCCATTGCACTCCACCAGTTGGTGCATTAACAATTCAAGTGGAGCAGTGTCGGTCTCCGAATGGTCTTCAAACAGAGCGTCACTTTAATGGGATCCTGGGGGCACCTCATATGAAGGCTGAGGGTCGTGAAGGGGAATGCTTGTTTCTGTAGGAAATAATGAGGTCACTCTCTGTATAATGAGGCAACTGAACTGGGGGGGTGGCTGGGTTTGAGACGGCAGGACGTGTGGGATTTCAGGCTCACCTCAACATCAATTTGTCAAAACAGGTTTTGGATCGCAATTTCGTTCCCAGCATTTTCTCCCTCCTGCTCCAGGCGTCCTCCTCAGCTTACTGTCTTTAACACACTGTAATTTTGTCGTGTCATCAGTACAGTACCAGCAGGGTGTGACATCCCGCTGCTTTTAATCATTCTCAATCAGAAGGGACTGTCTCCCGCTCCCTGTCTCTTCTGGCGTCGCTCTTCGCCGATATCTCTGCAGGAGACAGACAAAATGGAGAAGAATGAAACGTGCGCAACCTTTTCAAGGACAGCAGTGAGGATGGGCTGTCCGGCTAGAAAGCACTTTAGGAAAAGAAAACCAGTGGTGCGGTTAATACAGAAAAGAAGAAGAGGGGAAATAGATGAGGGGGCCTGAAAGCCGACTATGATGACTTCTATATATAGCCACTGCAGCGCGTGGTGAAGGCCTCCACTGTTAAGACAGCATGCTCTTCCAGCTAAAGGGATTTCATAGAGAATATGTGTGTGTCAGTGTGTGTGTGTGTTGGTGTGTGCACACACATGTATCTTCATGTGTTTATTAAGGCCAGAGATTACACTGAACACTGCTGCCGACAAGAGGGGAGGAAGAGAGGAGGAGGAGGAAGAGGAGGAGAGAGCTGTTTAGCTGCAGGAGCTGTACCGTCCTTAATTACAAAGCAAACAACCAAAGGCCTTCTCCCTTACAGGATAAATGCTTATGTATTTCTCTGAAGGGCTATTATTACAAAACTTTTCTACTCAGCAATTTCTAATAATTAAATGTTACAAGGACCCATTTTTCTTACAAGGATCATATGGATTTCTTTTTTTAAGGCTGTGCATTATTCAGCAAGGAAGACATGTTTTCTTCTTGCAGGCCAGTTTTTTAAAAATAAACCAGGCTGCACAATTTATTCTCATAATTAGTTTGACATGCACCACAGATAACAAAGGACATTAGTATGCAACAGGTTCCGTTTCTAAAATGATGCAGTCATCTATCGCTACATGAACGAAAATACGTGCAGTGATTTATCGAAACGTGTGCAAAAATAAATGGAACTACAGCGATGTCATGTTGAAAAATTAAGCTGTCAGATGGTGATCTGACTGTAATTATCTGTGTTCACAATTCCACTGGCTGAAATGTTGCCCCAGACCATGACTGAGCCTCCACCGTGCTTTAGAGGCTGTAGACACTCACCGTTGCACTTCTCTCTTGACCCCGTCCATAAATATTGACACTAACTTGAACCAGAAATTTCAAACTTAGATTCATCACTCCGTGAGATCAGTTGCCACTGATTTTAAGTCCAGTTCTTGTTTAAGTTGGCATACTTCAGCCTTTTCTCCCTGTTCCCCCTCCTTAAGAATGTCTTCTTCACAGATGACTTTAGTTATTCTGAAGGTGGAATTTGAGCCCCTAACTTCTTTTGAATGCACTGATCCAGCTTAATAGTCAGGTTCATAGCTTTATTCCAACTTTTCAGTATGTAAAAGCTTAAGTTAACAGTCTGAATTTGCAACAACTTAAACAATTTCTACTATACCTTGAAAAACATTTGCTATTATTTACAAAATGACCAGTTTTGGATTTCTTTCGGAATCCACACCTCAGGTACTTGATTGCCAGTCAGTTCATCCTGTCTTGGTCTCATTTTAATAAGAAAAACATTTCCATTAGCTCCCATAGAGACCATGAGAGGGGATGGAGGTAAATAAAAGACTCCTGATTGTGAAATAATGAGTACGCCAGTTGCTGCTTGCCAGGCGGCTGCTGCTGTCAGCAGGTTTTGAATCACTGTGAAAGCAGTGGAATGTGGGAATAATGGGAGCTATTAAAATAGCTATAAAGATTACCAACATAACCACCTACCAAACACTTCATCTGATGAAAGACGATTGGCAGATAGCAGCAACACACGTTTGACAGATTAGTTCATTACAGTCATATATGATATAATTAGAAAATTAACGTGGTTATATTCTCTGAAGTCACACCCACTGTGGTGAATGACAAGGAAACGGCCACAGTCTTAAAGTGAAGAACTGCATTGTCTTGATGCGAGTAGTAAACAGCTCCCCAACCTCACTGTCATTTCAGTTCCAGGTGTCACTGTGAGGGAAAACTACTGACATCTCAGCAGTCATTGCTATTCTGTTCAAGCACACATACACACTGTGGTAACTCAATAACATTAGGTCGGCTTGGGTGTACCTTTTT
>VUQG01022470.1:0-13932 GCA_015106755.1 Etia nguti | reverse complement strand
TCTTCTGCTTTTTAAAGGTCAAGAGACAGGGTACACCCAGGACAAGCTGCCTATCTTTCACTCACCAATTAACTGGACCCATCCATATCTTTGGACTTTGAGAGAAAGCCAGAGTACCAACCCACACACACACACACACACACACACACACAGCCCCAAGCAGGAGCTGAACCAAAAATCTTCTTGCTATGACGTAACAGTACTAACCACCACAGCACCTTTAAAACAGCCATATTTACTCTAATTCAAAAAGGAACACTCTGGAAAGTCTGTCATAACAAAAACAAAAGCTGATAATTATTTACACTTTGAAGAATATTTCATAATGTTGGTTAGACGTTCAGAATGGGACAGGAGAAGTGTTGAAAAAAGAGCAAGGTTACATGTTTGTTGGCTTTTCAGCTTTAGTATAATGTTATCGAACACAGCACCTTAATTTCTGATGTCAGATAAGAGAGGGGTTCAGACAATAAATATCAAGAGATTTAAATTTGTAGGACCTTCACATATACCTTCCACTGAATGAACGGATGTCTTTGTGAGTTCCTGTATATTGGTATCAGACCAGCTGCTCTGCACAAACGATATCCTTCTGTTCAGTATCAAATGTAAAACTGGGCATAGTGTGACCAGCCTGTCTGCTAGCATCTGAAACTGTTATTTTGCTAAGAGGTTTTACCTCTTAGGTACAGGTAGGTATTTCCTCTTGCCTCTTGCACTTTTTCCTTCTCATTTCTGTTTACTAAGGAAGCCCCCCACATGGTGTTAAAGAGAGAGGCTCTAAAGGGAACACAGAAAAACAAGAACAAGAAATGCACCAGACATGACACTCCTCTAGTTACAGAGCCCCATACTATGTTCATTTAAAGGGAGGCCATAAAAAAAGAGAAAAAAAAATAGCTGTACAACGGTGTAGTATATGGACCGCTGTGCCGGTGGGAGATCATTTATATAGTTTTCAGCTTCGCAAAAGCATTTGCAAACTGGAACTCTGTCTTTGTAGTAACTGCTTGAATTATATAAACAACACAATTAGATCATTCTAAAGCTGTAGTATTGGGGTGGCAGTAGAGCAAGTCATCGACTAATCGGAAAGGTGGTGGTTCGGTCCCTAGCTTCTCCAGTCTGCACGGCAAATATCCTTCGGCAAGATACTAACCTCTCTGATGTATCCATTGGCGTGTAAATGTCAGAAAGTACATAGTACTCGAACGGTCAGGTAAAAATGCTATGTAAGGGAGGGCTTATTTTGTGTTTTGTTTGTGTGTGCATGACATAGCAAAATGTCCTCATGGACTCCTACTGCAGCAAGAGACAAGAGACAGGTGCTTATAGTATATCTCTCTCTGAGCAGTGCTAAACCACAAGATGCAGTCACAAAGCTTAAACTGTGAAAAGATTACACTGTAAATCAATAGACTTGAGGTCACGTTTGGGATGAGTTCATGGTGACAACAGAGCTCTTCACACTTTTATTCTACTGACCATAACTGCACTGTATTTTTATCAAATGTAGGGTACTGTAGATGGTGCATGAATGGGAGTCTAGACAAGCATTGTGTCCAGGCCTTATAAATGCATGAGCTTCCAGTAAATGCGTAAATAAAGTGGTTTAAGAATAGCACAGAAGTCACGTTGTCCTCGTTGAACTCTTTGCTTTGTTTTTATTGCACTTCCTAACACTATTTCAAGCAAATCTCATGGTTTAATGCTTGTCATAATATGACTGGTTCATTTAGTTTTCAGGCTGGAGAGGGGGAGAGAGTGAGGACAGGGAAAGAAGAACTGAAGCTATGTCCAAGTCTCATTGATCTCTGCCAACATTTCTGCATGAACAAAGGCCAGTTCCAAAATGCGCTCGTCTGTTTTGTTTGATTGCGCTTGTGTAAACTCGTGTAAAAGTTTGTTTGGACACAGTGACAATGTGCTTCACACATCAACTGAGATGCTGAGGGAGGCAATTTAATTCAATTTTATTTATATAGTGCGAAATCACAACAGTTGCCTCAAGGTAATTAAGGCAAGGATTAAGGCAAGGCAAGTAGGGTGAAAAACAAAATGGAAAAAGGCAGGGAAAGGTAAGGGGCGAAAATAATACTAGTAAAACAATGCAACTGCTAATAATTGTACATCTTAAAATGTAAAGAAGAGACTGGGAGAAACACCCTTCAACTTTAACTGTCATGATATGACAGTTAAAGTTGAAGGGATTAGTACAGTAAAGAGAGTAGTACACACCATTGTACTCGGTGAACTTCCTACATTGAGTGCCCTTTCCTTTGGCTTTTTTTTGCCCATTTATTAACAGAAAGTTAACTTTTATCAACAGTTCTCAGCTGCACTATAACATTATAGAAAATTAGCTTTTTGAGAGGATAAAATAATACAATGTTCTAATAGAACACAGGACAGATGTTTACTGTTTTCAATATGAAATTTCTTGTTTATCTTTTCTGTGGCTGGGTTTTTCAGCTGAGCTGTAGAACCTGAATAACCAAATAGCAACTTTTAAAGGTTTACTGGTGACCTGTCCAGGGTGTTCCCTGGTAGCTGGGATAGGCTCCAGCTCCCCCGCGACCCTGACAAGGATAAGCGGAAGAGGATGGATGGATGGATGGATGGTTTCATCTAACCAATAGGGTATCTTCCAAACTTAGTCTTTTTATCCCCCTTTTCCTGGACAATATTTCCCTGCAGCAGTAAGGGAAATCTCAAATGTGCACTGTTAAACTTTAGAAGATGCCCAGAAAGACTTTAACAATGTAAACCCAGCCTTATAAATTACTATGTATAAGTACTTTTCTACTTTGGTGCATTTCTGTGTCTTATCTGTTAGTGGAGATATTCCACCGACAGCATCTCTTCCATACATTGGAAGTTGCATGCTAGTTTATCAAATTTCAGCTTGACTCTCCCTTCCCCGTGTAGACCTTGTCTTTTACATGTTGGACTTCTCTGTGACACACTGTCTCTGATGACTCTCCCACTGTGCAGTCACCTCTCAGATCTCCACATGAAATAAAAAGAACTTGTCGGAACAAAAATAAACTGAAACGAGAGCGCCAGACATTCACAGAGGGCACCGAACCATCGACACATTGAGGCCAGCTGCGTCTAAGCCAAAGCCAAATAAATAAAGTCAAAATCAAAAGAAGAAAGGAGCTGAACAGGATCACTCTTTAATCAGAACAAAATTAAGCAATCTTAAATCAATTAGAGCTCTACTCGTTGACACATCTCATCTGGAAGATTGTGGAGAGACTTCCTGCAGACTCACACACGTCTTTTGCCCTTTTTCTTTTTTCTTGGCACACTTTTTCAAAGTGCAGTTTGTCATCCCAGGCTTCTTCAAAACACCACAAGTTTCTGAGGTTTCTGAATATCATTCTTTGTGTCTATTAAAAACCACAAGTCGTTATTGTTTTCCACAGGCAGGCCCAGAGAGTGTGAGAAAAATGAGAAATAAATTGAGAGTGAACTTTGAAACAAACAAGCTGGATAAAAATGTTGTTTTCATATTATTCTGTTGCCCTTTGATGATGACCAAACACCGCAGACAACCTACCACTTCTCCATGAGCTTTGATCATCCGCAACCTCTCCTGCTGTGAAACCACAAAACCTGAACCCAAAGCTGATCGGACCTGAAGACACGTGTCGCAGGAATTGACATTATTCGCCAAGCTATGATTAATGAGTCAGAAAGCAGAGCAGTGCCTGTTAGCGACTCTTTTACCAGTCATGGAAGACATATGAATTTAATTTACAACATCTTTGCACTTATCACAGCTGATTCAACCCACAGCACTGACATATGATGTTATGACAACTTGTGATATGAGAGCCAAGACACTATCTGTCTATGAATCACTAGTATTCATTGTGTGCATGTACATACAAAACGAGTGTGCAACAGTGCTGTGCAACACATTTTCTATACAGTAAATCTGCTGAGTGAGACGTTATAACAAATACTGTAGTTCTGGTTGATGGGCAGCATGAAGAGCAAGACTGGGGCTCGGCTTAAACTGTGGTTTGATAACAGGCCAACACGTCACTCTCTGAAAGTTCTGTTTATAGGGTTACCATGCATCACAGGGCACTATTTATCTCTTTAGTTAGCGACGACAGTAAACACGAAGCATCAGAGAGTCTCCATGAGTCAATACACAGGAACGTAAACTGCAGTGTCATATATCTTCTCAAAGTGGGCTTAATGTAGACGGATTCTATGTAACACACATCATATCTGAAGTATAAGCTAATCTTCTGGATTGCATTGTCTGTGGCCAACAATGCTGTCCCCTTTTGGTTTTGTGAGTTTTGAAATGGAAAATTCAAGGACCCCATTCCAAAATGAGATATTCTCCCACATTTGCAAAAACATCTGGGATCAGAGTAAGCCACATATCACAGGGCTACTACTAAAGATATGAGTAATCCCAACACCTTTGCCCACAAACTGACTGGATTTGTCTTGTTTGAATTCCTTGTTTTCAGCTGAACTTTAGGAAAAAAAACTTTCAACAGAGGCCATACAAAAATGACAAAACGACCAGGTAACTACTTGCTGGGTAAAATAAATGGGAGCAGCCTAAAACAACATAATTCAATCTTGCAACATTGGCAAATTATTTCCTGTTTCATGTTTCATTTCTGAAGACATGTCTACAGCAGAGTATAAGTATACCAGTACCAGACAACAGAAGATATTATTTATTGTTAAATTGTTTTTCTTTTTTTAATGAGAAAAAAATCTATAGAAACAATTAAGACATAAAAGATCTAAGAACAATTTTGTAGTAAATTATGCACTTCATTTACTGCAATCGCATTGCAAATGACAGATCATTGGAAACACACAAAAACTTTAGATTAAGAAATCCATTTGACATTTTTATATTCTGTGTAGCAATGGTGACATCACCACAAAGGACATAACACTGCATTAAAAAAAAAAACTAACTCTACTTCAGCCTTGACATTTGTAAAGGTCTTGCCTCTAGTCTATACATTTAACCCCCACGATTGAAAACTTTCCAATTCAGAGTGACATTTTCATGGGCATGACTGGTTTCTTTGGTTTCTCCATTTAAAAACAAGAATAATTTACCATCAATCATGTCCCCCATTGAACCACTTCAGGGTGCCACTGTATTTTCCAAATTCAATTAAAAAAATATTTACCACTTTGTACACAACTGGGAGGGAGACAAATACTGTCTTTAATACAGCCTTGGGGTCTTTTGTATACCTTATCATGGTGTTTGGGATCACTATTGCCCAAACAACAAGGTCCTAGTCAATGATGGGACTCCCTGAATATTTCTGTGTATCTGCCTCAGTTATATTCTCTTTTCTAAAGATGTGGAACAGCATCATGAGCATGTGAAAATGGTTCTGCATTTTAAAATATGACTTTTAGTTTACACAGTGTTTGTGTACTAATGCTATATTTGCTGCTTCAACAAACAGAAGAACATTTCCTTATCCTCATTTTAGCTGTAACAGGTGGCAACATAAGGGAGTAGATGAGTAAACAATTAACAAACTCTCTCTCTCTCTACAGATTTATACCTAGGTACATGGAATGCCTTTTATTGTCACTATACACATGTACAATGAGATACAGAGTATCTCCTACTCAGTGCAGACATGTGGGAAAAGAAAGGGGCTGAGGTGCCCAGTTCTGCAGCACTATATACATATGAACAGTATTCAAAAATATAAAATGTAAAAAGATACAAATCCAGAAAAAAGAAAAAATCACCTAGATACATATCGTTAAATAAAGGTATGTATCTAGGTATACATATAGCTGTTAGTATAGCTGTTTCTGTTCACATTTGTGGCTTGCTGTGTAATAAGACGGCGATCAACAAAAGGTAAGCAAACAGAAAGATTTAGAAACATGCTAAACATGACAGAGAAAGATGGGAGGATTAAAACAGCATGTCACAGACCAACAGAGGAAGCACTGGGAGAAAAGATGGAGTTAAAGAAAAACTGAAGTAACAGAGTGAGAGAGGGCCTTGAGGCAGAGATACTGGTCACCATCAGAGAACATGCTTTCAAAATAAAGGCATGAAATATATATAAACAAGAATAAAAAGAGGGAAAAATGGCTAATCAACAAGAAAAGAGAAATGAATGACAAATACCAAAATAAAGAGAAAAAGGACAGGAATGCAGAAATTAGGAGAGGGAAACAAGTAGCTGGTAGCGGTCTGATTGTGATCACACACATCTTGCATCTGATTTCACACTTTACTGCCTCGTTTGAACTCAGTAACCTGGTTTTAATTAGCAGCAGTTCATAACAGCCGATTCAGGCACCATCTAATAAAGCAAGTCTCACACTGATTTCCTGTCACTGGGCTGCAAAGAGCGACCGATGACAGTTCTCACAGCAGTCAGTTGGTATCACTTGAATTAGTGGCACAAACACGTGCGGTGAAATGCCACGAACCACATGCCCTCTTTTTAAGGACGACGCAACAGCTAACCAGCAAGCTAACGGCACAGGATGACAAGCCAGCAGAAAATAAACAACACAAAACACAGCAACACATAATTATGGTGACAGCTTCCCACCAACCCGCTGCTCCACATGTAAAACTGGCATGTTCTCAGGGAAAATCTCAGTCTTTAACAAGCAGGGTTACATTTTTATAGCTGCTGCCATTATGTCTCTCTTGGCCCAGTCACATTTTACACATTTCGAAATTCGAGTTTCAAGTCTAAAACATGACCAAAACTCAAGTGAGAATCGATTGAAATTCAGTTCTTTTAATGGCCACTAGATGCTGACTTAAAATGAATTAAAAGGCCAGAATGTTCGTGCAAGCACAGAGCCCCCTCTTAGTGTTAAACAACAAGACAAAGAGGGGAGAAAAACAATGAAAACTTGGAAAGGTGTGGAGTTGAGAGTGTAGTGTGAAGAAACCTTTAATCGTTCCCTTTAGCGTGTTAGCAAGGAAAGTCTGATGATGATGGAGAGGGGAAGTCCTGCTTCATGAAACAGGCAAGTTGAACAGGTGCAGGCTGCACCAGCACTGTCTGGGAAATCAGTTAGTTGAATGAAAGTACTACATTTAACTGCATAAACATTTAATATACTATTTACAATCAATAGAGCTGGTCGTCAGAGGACAGCCACACAGCAAGTGAGTATAGTGTATGATCTGAGCTAACTCCTACAACTAACAGAGATATGATAGATGGAAGTGGGTGATCACAAAAGCTACAAAACAAAACAGGAAGTCAACTGAATCTTTCAACCTTTCATCATAAGGCTGTTTTGTTCGTAGGTTTTGAAAATTGATCAACTTTCCTCTCTTCAATAAAAAATGAGCAGAACTAAACTAATCGCCTTACATTTAAAATACTTAGCAGGGAGTTATCATTAATAGAAAAAAAGTCTGTCACGTGTTTGGTAGTGCAGTCAGTATTCAAAATGTAGCTCAATAGACAGTATAGTTAATAACGCCTTTGACCATGTTTGTGCACGAAATTAAATTCTGATGGCAGACCTTCAACTTTAGCTTTAACTCTGCTCTATATCAGCTGTCTGAAAGTCATTCCTGTGAGGTGAATCCACAATTCAGCAGCTAGTCTGCACTGGCAGCTGCTGCCTTAGCAATCAATCTCTCACCTAGTCTCTCTAAAAGTTTAAAGAATGAGTTACAACACTTTCAAATGCCAAAACATATCCAAGCAAAGACACACAAGCATCTGGAATGACTCTTCTTATGTTTCTGACGTTACTTTGTGGTCGTCAGTCAGCAGTACAGGACCAATGAGATAAAATGTGTTTGAGCACATCCACGCAGTACTGCATGTTACACGGGGCAGGAGAAAAAAAACAGAAGTCTAGCTGACTGCAAGTGGATAACAGAGCACTCAGCCTAAATGGTCTGATCTATCAGTACTAAAGCACAGCCAGATATCTGCAGGAGAACTCTTCAACCCTGAACGCCCTCCCTTCAGTACAGAGAAAAAAGCATAAAACAGCACAAATCATGGAAACCCTCCAACTGATGACAGAGGGACTATGCGAGCAAGGCATCCTGAGCCAGACAGGTTTAAGAGGTACAAGGATAAAAGTACACACACTTAAACACACACACACACACACACACACATTTGTTTTCTTATCTTAGTGGGGACATCTCATTGACATAATGCTTTCCCTAGGCGCTTACCCTAACGCTAACCATCAGAAATGACTGCCTAAACCTAATGTCTATGTCTAAACATGTACACACACACACACACACACACACACATATATAGATTACCCATCATCACTAAATGTGCATGCAGCATGCAGACTCATACAAAATACTCAAGATGTTCTAATTTTGAGCAGAGCTTAGTTATTTTGAAAAACACTACAAATTTCATTGAGTTTTGTATCCTGTTATAGGAGATACACATGAAGGGGAAAAATGCATTGAAAACTGAACTCACTTACCTAGACAGTTGTGTCCATCGTGGGCCAGCATGAATCCATCGTAGCACATGCACCTGTAGTTGCCTGGTATGTTGATGCATTCGTGGACACAGCCCCCATTGTAGTCATTCTCACATTCGTCCATGTCTGATGAAGACCAGTGGGCAAAGGTTAACATGGGAACCACATTAGTAATCATGCTGGCCTAAATGATGTCAAATGAATTACAGAGCTGATGTAGAAGTTGAGTCATTAAAGCCCAGATAGTTTCAGCAGTTTAGGCAGTCACTCTTAATTGAAGTAAATTCATGTTAACAAATAATGCGAGAATAAACCAGCTGAAAGGGCATTTTATATATATATATACATATATACTATATATGTAAACTTGGTAAATGGACTGGTTCTTATATAGCGCTTTTCTACTCTTCTGAGCACTCAAAGCGCTTCACACAACTTGTGCGTTCACCCATTCACACAAGCACATTTTGTAAGTGCTTTCTAAGTAACATTCACACACACTCACACTCCGATGGACGCATCAGAGAGCAATTTGAGGTTAGTATCTTGCCCAAGGATATTTGGCATGCAGACTAGGGGAAGCCAGGAATCGAACCACCAAACTTCCGATCGGTAGATGACCTGCTCTATCGCCTCTATCGCCTGAGCTACAGCCACCCCAACTTGAAAATGACCACTTTAATGAACTAAATATTGCTGTTTGAGGGGAAATGCAGAGGGTATTTTTATTAGCACCGTGAGTCAAGTTTCAAATTTGCTTTCCATTTGGTAGCTCTGATCAATGACTCAATGCACTCTGTGTACTTAAAATCTAATAAGCTTTGTGAGTGAGCTCTCACTCACTGCCACACCTCTTGAAACTGGAACCCTTGAAACCTGAAGACTGAATCAAGACTGGGCATCGGTCACAAATGCTAAATAAAGTTACAGGTAACAATATTGTATGTAAATATGTTAAAGGTGCTATACATAGGAATATGAAGTATTTGCAGAATGTGATGGTTTATGCTTGCTTCTGAGTGCCTTTTATCTCACTTTACAATTTCACCGTCACTGCCCTAGAGTGGATTTCCTTGGTGTGACATATCAAGTGTTCAGCTTGAGTAACATTGTCTCTGCTCATGAGTCTCTCCTCTGCTCCGTGTCTCAGCACAGAAAAAATGAGAATAAAGACACTAAAACAACTGACAATGACAGCAAACACACACTAGGGAAGCACTCTAATGTCTGTTGCTTGATACAGTGATTAAAATGACACACACATCACCATATTAGGCAAAAAATACATGTTAAAAGTCTGTTCTCTTTGGTTTCTTAGGTAGCAGGAAATCCATCAACCCTGATGAGTGCCATCCTTCGAGAGTAACCCCTGAAACATCACAGTACAGCTCAGGAAGGGAGTAGTTGGTTGGGGGATGTTAGTGAGTGTTTATTCATCTGGGGATAACCACCCACCTCCATGCTGAGCCAGCAGAGGTTTTCATCGGAGCAGCTTGCAAGTGGTTGCCATGCAGAGCCACTTAAACAAACAGTCCTCCCCCTCCGTGTGAACAGCAGGAGATCTGCCATTCAGCAGAGGAAGACCTAAGCCCACGTCCTCCTGCTCTGTCTGTGCAAAGGCTGATACAGCACAGGTATATGTGCACTCTCATTCAGTCTGACATTACTGTGTACCAGTCTGTGCACCTTCTCTTCCTTGAGCCAAGTAGGATGCCACCTGGATGGGTTAGTCAAAGTCATGTACAGCCTTTCATTGCATACGCTGTCCCCCTGCTTCAATGTCAACTTCTTTCCTCTATTCCTGTGTCCCAAGCTCTCTCCCTTTTTGTCTCGTCTCATTTTGCTCTGCTCCACACATCTGCTATATTATCTTCCTGTCTATCTGCCATACAGTTCATCTGACAGGTTGTATACGTGAAGAAAATTTAATAGTAAATTCAATGGAAAGAACCTCATCCGTGCACCTTGGCCGATGACCTGATGACTCAATGAAAAGAGTTTTGTGCAATTCTGAGCTGGAACTCGAGCTGTGAGTGACGCAGTATTTGTTGTCTCCTGTTTTCCACAGATGAGGACTAAGAGACATACTAAATCCTTTAGTCCTTTACTTCTGTGGCTAAAACAGATCTCCAGAGACTCTTGTCCAACCTATTAGCAGATGACAACTACTAGCAGCTACTAATACCAACAACAGTCTCGCATTGAAGTCCAGTCAGCAACAGCACACAGCAATAGTTGACATGCAGTGACGTGGAACCGGTAACACAACACATTACAGTAAATCAGAGAGATGCACCTACTCTGGAAACACAAAGGCACAGAAAAATTTTCAACATTTATCCTGCATGCAGTAAATGATGTATATGTGCATTTTCACAAGTAAAAGAAATAAGGACAACTCGTAAAATTGAAACACTCAGCCATTCACTTCCTTTCACAAGACTGATGTCGTGATGTTGGCTCAGGTGATCACTTTGAAGAGTCAGACAGACATAAACATGAAAGGATCCTCATCAGAGAGGTTTTACTTAATGGTTTGAAAACAATTATGACTTCCATAATCTCCACCATGAAGCATCACAGACATGTTTACCGGAAGCCAATTATGCAGACTAACACACACAAGGGCATTTTAATTCACTTTGTTTGATCTCTGACAGAACAAGCCCATATTGTGTGTAGGTCATGGACCGCTCCAATGTGATTGTGATTATATGAGAAGATTAATATCACCCATTCAATCCTGTTATATGAAAAGGTAACCAGAGCCCTGTTTAAAAACTTTAAAGTGACCAAAGTACTTTAATTGAGCTACATGTGAGCACCAACAGATTGAGTTCATTTTAAAATGAAAGAAAATATAACAAATCCCCCAAAAAAGAAAAAAAATCTCTCATTTAAAGAGCACGAGCTTTGTGTATACAAACTCCTCACAGCCATCACTGGCTCATCCTAAAAGGCATTTGCAACTAATTACGCTGAGCTTGAATGGGCGTCTGTTTGGGGAAAGGTTGTTTGGACACTTTGCTGTACTGCCAGCTCAGATGGCGTGGTTCAACACAATGTGGCACCTCCTTTGTTGTCTGCTTTTCATCTGTCAGAGACAAAGGGGAAGGTAAAGGCTACAACTAAAGTTGCATATAGGGAGAAAGAGCCTCACCGCTGCGTGTGAGTGAAAAGCTGTGGGTGACTAATTGGTGTCTGTACTGTTTCAAACGGCCAGACTGAGTCTGTATCATGGATTATGTTAAGATGGCCACATTTGAATACACATCTTTATGGGCATTTAGGAGCTGCAATAGTTTCTGATGTCACTCTTGTTGACAATCAAGGTAGAGTTTATGTTTTATTCTTTTATCTTCAATCTAGTTAAATAGATGCAAATTATGCATAACATCATGCAAAATGCTAGCTTACCATTACTTGAGTCAACTACCGATGCAGATACTGTTGATAATGCTGTGCTGACGGGTGTGGGGTAGCCCAGTACTCTTACCTGCTGCCAAACTGATCTTACTAAAAAGTACTAGAATTACTACAAATGGTCACAAAGCAGTGTACACAAGGGGGTAAAATAAATAACAACATCAAGCCCCATAACAGCCAATAAAAAGATACAATAAGACACAATAAAATAAACAGGTACTTTTAAAATAAACAAACAATAATTAAATAAAAATTCTCAACACAAAGCTTGTTTAAACAAATAACTTTTCAACTGTTTTTTAAAAGAATCCACAGAGTCAGCAAAATGTAACATGTAAAGACCTTGGTGTCACAGACAGAAGGGATCTGTTCCCTGTACTCTTTAGTCTTGTACAGGGAACAACTAAAAAATTCTGAGCCTGTGAATGAAGACAGCGGTAGCAGTGTATTTTGTAAGAAGCTGAGATAAATAATCTGGAGCCTAGTGCTCTATATTAACACAAGAGACAACGATTTTATATGTGAGTCGAAGCGCAGAGAAGAATCAAATATTTAATTCAATTCAATTCAATTTTATTTATACAGAATGCAATCACAACAGCAGTCGCCTCAAGGCGCTTTATATTGTAAGGTAGACCCTACAATAACACATACAGAGAAAAACCCAACAATCATATGACCCCCTATGAGCAAGCACTTTGGTGACAGTGAGAAGGAAAAACTCCCTTTTAACAGGAAGAAACCTCCGGCAGAACCAGGTTCAGGGAGGGGCGGGGCCATCTTCTGCGACCGGTTGGGTTGGGAGAAGGAAGACAGGATATATATAACAAGATTTCAAATGCAGGACTTAGCAGTCTTGCAAAAAGACGCAAGAGCCTGACTGTAACTCAGGAGGAGCAATAATCTCAGTCTTGTTGACATTTTAAAAAAAGGTAATTGTTGGAGAGGTTTCTTTAGTAACCTGAGTTAAGCAGTGGAATAGGGTGGACATGAGGGTTAGAAGACATATACAGCTGAATATCATCGGCATAAAAATGATAAGAAATGTCATTAAAAGATTGAAGAATGCTAGCTAAAGGAAGCATGTAAAAAGAAAATAAGATATCAAAGGATGCACTGAGATCAAGCAAAATGATTATAGAACAATTCCCTGCATCAGAGGCCAATGTAGGACCAATGATGGTGAGAGTCCCAGGCAGGACAGAAGGTTGATATGTCTAAGGAGCATGATAAAGGTTTCATTTTGCCTGTTATTGGGGTTAAGTCATCAAGTGTAATTGTGGAAAAAGAAATAAACGTCTTAGGGCCCTGAGGACCATCGTCATAACGGGAGTAACTTGAAGAGATTTTAGATTTCAAGTCCATCACCTTATTTACAAATTGATTGAGAAATGTGTTAAACGCATCATGAGAACGTAACACAGCATGTTGAGTTGTAGAAGAAACAATACTCTTGATAGTATCAAATAATACCCTTGGATTATTCTTATGAGAATTTATGAGATTGTGGAAATAAGAGTATCTAGCCTATTTCATGCATTATTATAAGAGTAAAGGAGTTCTGTGAAGTATTCACGATGGACAATCAAACCCATGGACGTCAGTCATTTGACTTTTTAACATGAACACCGTGAGTTTGATTATTTAACCAGAGTGAGTGGGAACTCCTCCCTGCATCTGTCAGACTGTACAATCAGAACTGCTCCCAACAAACATAGATGTTTACATCAGCGCTGTAACTTGCACTATTTTATCAACTGATTCACACTATAACCAGGGTTTCCCTCTTATCTGTATTTAATTTAATTTAATTTAACAACTGTACAGTACTCTGTTTCTGGTAACCATTGTCCTTGATGTAAATATGTAAAAAATTGTGTATGTTTCTGTTCTGTGTTCTGTTTGTTTGTATATGTGTCTTTCTGGCTGCTCTTACAACCAAATTTCCCCTGGTGGGACAATTAAAGGATTATTCTATTCTATTCTAATGATCAAGGAACTGACCTCCCAGCCCATTGTTCCCTCAGTCGT
>VUQG01022466.1:0-11829 GCA_015106755.1 Etia nguti | reverse complement strand
ATATATATAGAGAGAGAGAGAGAGAGAGAGAGAGAGAGAGAGAGAGAGAGAGAGAGAAAGAGATAAAGAGAGAGAGAGAGAGAGATCTGGGAATGTTTAATTTATATATAAATTCTATCTAATTTAAATGTACATTAAATATTCCCAGTTACTTTTATTAAAAGTTATGCAGTGCATTACTCAATTACACAAATCTGAAATCTGACAACACAAAGCAGCCCAATAAAAATTTCAGTGATTGTTACAGCACAGTGATTCTACTGTAGAAACATATTCAGGTGGAAATAGATGCTGCAGCGCTGTAAACCAGACTGCTCATCTGTGGCGTTGTTACCTGTTGAATTTCAGGCTCTGACTGCGGGGCTGTGGTTGGCATTCACTCAGCTTTATCATCAGTCTGGGTTTCTTGGCTAACTTTTTGTTTGCATGCTGTCTGTGCAGATGCTTGCCAAGAGCTTAAGTTGTGTTAACAGTTTTATGTGATTGTTTCTGTCCTGGTTATAGATTGCATTTCTTGATTAACTCTAAGTTCTATTTTTGGAAACATTTGTGTACGTGCATGTTGGTCATAGTGTCTATAAAGATAAAGTATATAGCTTAAAAGGTTTTGAATTTATTTTGATAAAACTTTCATGTTAACAATCCACTGAGGTTGGATCAGGCAAGAAACTATGGCTTGTATCCTGTTTGGACCTTTTACACAATTAGTTTAGCCTTTAAACCTTCGGTAAGGTTCAGGCACTTACAAGTACCAGTTAGGCTTAGGAAAAGATTTCGGTTTAAGTTAAAACATGGTTCTTCCCTCCAGTAAATTGAGTTTTAAAATGACAGGTTGGAAGTGACAGCTCTGTCTTAGTAATGCCTTAATCTGTTGTTTCATAGTGACAAACCCAACATCTTCCTGTGGCAGCTGTTTATTTGGCAATCTTGCAGCAACAAATCCTAAAGCAGAGAGAAAGTAAAGGCAATAAAAAAATCTAAATTGTATGAACATACCATTTGTAATGAGCCTGGCAGCTATGACATCAGTTAAAACCCATTAAAATATTTACAAGATTTCACTAAAAAGCAGACCCCTGAGGAAATAAGAAGTAATGCTAGATGTTACTGAATTTGCTCTCAGTGACACTGCAGTTGCATCATTTTAGAAAAATATGTTTAAAACACAGAACATTTAATATGCCATGTTATTATACCAAAACACATCCAAAAAAACTAAACATCAATTCACCCTCAACATTGGACTCCTGCTAAGACAGCAGACAGTCCATAAATGCAGCAGGGAGGATTAAAAAAACTAATAGAGAAAAAGAGTAGCAGTTGTAGAGCCATCAGAAGGTGAAACAACAATCAGATACCACAATGTGTTTTAATTCACATTCTGTGGCACACTGGCACAAAGAGCTATAGAGAGAGAGCAGCTCTGAGGAAAATCTTTACTTCTGCTAACAGAGACAGAAATAAAACACATAGATATGGTGAGAACAATACAGGGAGTGTAATTAGTTTGATTCCCTTATCACAAGATTATAAATCCTTCCTAATTATAAAGATATTTTTTGATACAGAGATTCAAAGCATGAGAACACAGCTTGTGGAGGAATCTCAAGCTGTATGGGTCACTTGGAGGTCAGTTAAATGAAAAACTTAATTTACAGTAAACTAGTTAAAACTGTGTCTTGTGTACAATCAGCCGAAAAAAGGAAACTGCTGCAAGAAAAACTGACTGTTTTACAAATAAAACCATGAAGTGTCCTGGCAGCAACAGCAAAAGAAGGATACTGACAAAGTACTTAGAAAATAAATTATTGTTTATATTACTTTTGCTTGCAAAAAGGCCAGTAAAAATCTGGCTCCTATTATTGTACATGCTGAATCTGTTTATTTACTGGGTTGTGGTTTGTTATACATTTGAAGGGGGGTGGCATGAATATGCTTTTTCTGCTAAGAACTGAATAAATGTGGAGCCAAATTCAAAACCACACAGAAGAAGCAGTTTTTTTTAATGTTTATTGTTTGTTACATGTTGCAAAAGTGGGAAGTGGAGGTCAGGTGAAAAAATTAGGGCTCTCTCTGAGTAGAGCAGGTGGTTATGGAACAAAAAGATGGACATGCTGGGCACAGCTGCGGTGGTGTGAAGCTGGGCTCAGTCATGGTGGCAGATGCCCAACGAACGATCACTTTAGCCAAATATAACAGAATTTAGAGTAAAGAACCAATTTATATTTACTACAATAGATTAAATGATTTAAGGGCATGTACAGGGTTGACGTGACAGAGGTAACTAGGGAGAGGGTGAAATGCACAAAACCTAATTCGTGGATGCTCTTTGTTTTTATTCTAGATATAGCTTGTGACACAAGCTTTGGTCCCCTAAACCTTTTGTTGCTTATAAAGTCTCAGGGTGTAAAGTCTTGTGGTGATCTGGCTGTGGGGATTCGGACCTTTGCAGAAAAGCCGCAGGACAATGCATCACCCCACACGTGATGGTCATTTGAGCTCTTGAGTAAGGTTATCACTTGTTGTGTTAACCATGCCAAGCATACTAACATGCATATTCGGGGCACTTTGTCTTGTAGGGTTTTCTTTAGTCCAAGCATTTCTTGTTAGTCTGCTTAGTCTTAGAGTAGTTCTATGCACCATTGATTTGATGCTGTAGTTTTGTTTCCAATAAGACCAGCAAACTGCTGCCGATTAAGATATTCAGGAATCTGATCAGAAGTCCAAATTCTGTAAATATGCTAAAAGGGAAGAAAAAGGACATACATTTGACACAAGTTAAAGATAGTTTTTGCAGTTTTTCTGTCGCTTGTTAGTAGTTTGAGAATGTTTGCAGACAAGTCAGTGTCTTCCACGCAAACTATAGGTGACCATAGCTACCTGCTAGTGAGCAAAGCAACCACAAGGAGTTTTTCAGTGCAGCATCAAATACTTCCAGCAATTGCCAGCAACTACTTGGCAACCGGTCAGTAATGTTACTGTGGCTTCAGTAATCAGTTTAACAGTGACTGCCATCAACCTCCAGGAACCACAGACAATGTTGTTGTGGGAATACAGATTTTCCCTGCTTTCCAGTCCTGTGTGACTCATAGCTAAGACCTTCTGCCAAATGAATGCTTTACCAACCAGTCCATACCAAAGTTTTACATCTAACTTTTGATTTATATTATCACTGTTATATATAATAAAAAATATAATAAATAACATTTTCAGAATATTTGTCATGTTTTGAAGTTGTAGAGGAGTTTTCTAACTTGATGCTACATCAGTATCAAAATTCGTGTGGAATCTTTTAGAGCTAAGCAACACATAAAGAGGGAGAAAACAGTTTCTTTTCCCAGTGACATGAGACAGAAAGTAAACAGGCATTTGAGTAGCAAAAAGAAAGAAAGATGAAAAGGAAAAAAACAACAATAAAAAAAGGTTTTTCAGTGTAGTGATCTCCTAATGAAGCAGCCTCTCTAATTACACATTTGAGTGCTTTGAAATATGCACGTAAGCTGCACATGTATGAATACTGCTGTGTTAGAAATGAGTGTGAACCTATGTGCTGCAACGTGACTGGAGGTGAAAACAAGTCATATTAAAACATATTATTTTTTTCGTTTTTTTTAAAAGGGGGAAGGGTGCTTTTAAAATAAACTACTGCCAGATGTGTGGGAAAGAAATTGTACTTTCTTGAAAAAATATAGTCTTTGTAATTCAATTTCAAATTTCATGTAAACTATGTTATATCATTGCTTGCTTTAAATGCAGACTTGAATTATCTTTGATGGAGCACAGTAAGTGGAAGATATCATACTTCAGAGAAGCAGATGCTACTGAGTACAAAAGATTAGCCGATCAGCAGGAAAAAAGGGGAGTGGTGATAAAGGTAAGGACAGACAAACAAAGAACGAGACAGACAGGTAGGCACAGTGAGATATAGAGGGGGTCTCTATTCTTCAGCCAAATCTGCTAGCTTTTGAAGACCAGCCAAACACTCTGTTTACATGACTGCCTTTGCTGGCCAGAGCATACACATAAAATCACAGACAGGTACACACATTTGCCCTTCATAAGTTAGAGTATTGTGGATGCTGCAGAATGTACTGTAAGAACAAACACTTAAATATTTGTCTTGAATATGAGTCTGCTTCATATACAAAGTGCAATGAAATATGGAAACTGCATTTCAAGCGAGAAAAGGGGGTTAAAGAATCAAATAGAATAGAATAGAATAGAATAGAATAGAATAGCCCTTTATGGTCATTGTACATATACAGTGAAATAATGGGTGCTCGACACCAACTGTGCAGGAATAAAATATAAATGGTAAGACAGCAGGAATAAATAACAAACAGGAGAAATATATACAAATTAGATGAATATATACAAAAACAAGAGAAAGGCACACACTGGAGAACAAAGTGCTTGAAAGTAGTGCAAAGGTCTGAATAGAGTGCGTATGTGAGTGGCCTGAGTGATGTGGGTTACTCAGACCATGGCTCAGATTGGTGAGGTGGGTGGGCAGGGATGGGGTGTGGGGGATAGTGTTTATTGATGGTCCAAATAGCCCAGGGGAAGAAGCTGTTTGTGGGTCTGGAGGTGTGGGACCTGATCGACCTGAGGCGCTGACCATAAGGCTGCGGGTCAAACAGGTGATGGGTGGGTTGCTTTACCAGGGCATTTTGGGTTCAGGGGAGATCAGCGGAGATGTTTGTGTCCAGAAACCTGAAGGTGGAGACATATTCCATCTGTTCTCTGTGTATAATGAGTCGGGAGTGGACCTGTCTGTGCCTCCTTAAGTCCATTGTGAGTTCTTTTGTTTTAAGGATGTTCAGCTTCAGGTTATTTTCTGAGCACCAGCGGGACAAGTTGTCTCCCTCCGCCCTGTACGCTGTCTCATCTCCATCAGAGACAACCACGTTGGTGTGATCAGTATACTTGACGATGACGTTGGCTGGGTGGGTTGGTGTACAGTCATACGTGTACAGAGCCGTACAGTAGGGGGCTGAGAACGCAGCCCTGAGGGGATCTGGTGCTTATTGACAAGGTGGGAGATGTGGGGGCTGAGTCCTTCTGAGGTTCATTCTGAATTAAAGTTTTACAGTAATTGGATTTCATGTTTATTGAATGATGATTGCAAAAGTGATGCAGAAAGGGGGTTCCCTTCCCGTTGTTATTTCAGTTCACATAAAAATTGCTGGCTCCCCAAGATGTTAAAGAATACTGCAAAAATTGACTCTTTTGTGACAATCAAACACAACAAGAAAGGCGTGAAAAGATGCATTTTATTATATTGTAAGATCTGACCAACCGTGGAAATTCAGAAGAAAAAAAAGCACACTTTGATTCATAACTCAAAAAGGACTGGTTGAAATGGGTTATTTTATTTGCCATAACTGCTCAAATAACCAGAGCAAAACACTGTTAAATTTTAATGGGATGCTCTGGACTGCACAGTGAAAAGCTGATTTCCTCTCCTTTTCTCTTCAAAGAAGAGGAGACTTTTCTTCTTCAATAGACATTGATTATTCCACTACACAGATGAGGCCATGTATGACAACCATCCAAGGATAGATGAAGTTGAAATAAAGCCAGAGTGTAGCCATGCTGCTTTTTATGTAAGCAATGCTTCCCTTACCTTGGCGATCTCATGTTTATATCATGTATGATGGGTGTGGGTGGGGAGTTACTATCTGCAACAGGATCAGGAATAGGCTCTGGGAACAACAAAAGAACATTTTGGCAAAAACTGTAATTTTGAGTATTTTGCACTGATTCAAGTCACATCACTAATAATTAAAGGTATCCGTGATATTATGAGAGAATGATGCTGAACATCTGGAGAGGTTTAACCCCCCTAGATATAGTCATGCACACTCAGTCATGCAAACACTACTACAGGAGTGGACATCTGTGAAACCCTATTGCTCAGCAACCATTCTGTAACAGCTCCCTCTCATCTTCATCTGAATTGTGTTCTTTGTCATCTTGCCGAGAGCCTTCCCCTCCTCCGCGTCCTCTAGGATATCACCTTCTGCTGCACAGACATTGTGGAGGATGCACCGCGCTTGGACCACTTTAGGGGCAAAGAGAGCCTGAATCTCAGACGCTGTAAGGATGATGATTGCCGGCAGAGATGCCAAAGATGTGTTTATTGACGCTCTTCATCTTGGCGTGGTGTTTGTTGTAATATGCTGCAGCTTGGCCTGCAAAAATGCTATCAGATCATTCATTTTATGTTTTAAAGGCGAACCATTTACAGCTTACTATGAGTCTCGGGGGTGTGCATTTCTTTTCTTTTTTTTTGTTAACAGAGAGAGTTCTTACCTCCCACAGGCTGACAGTAGGGGTAGTGACTGAAAAAAGGATGCCTTCTCATTCCCCAGAAAAAATAGGCATCTGGTGGATACCAGCCCTGTTTTCCAAAAGGGGACCTGCAAACGAGAAGCCTAAATTGGCAATGCAAATTCACAAAAAGCACCTCTGGCATCATATTGCAGTAGTACAGAAGGGTAACATAGTATTTCTTGTGCTAGGAAGAATCTGTTGTGACTTTAGGCTGCGGAACTAGCAAAGGAACACAATGCCCGGTGGCCAGCAATGTGAGCAAAGCCTGTCCCACATCCCTCTTGCCTGATAACTAAATCTATTCTCGAGGGATTGTCATCACTTCCTTCAGAATCCTGCCGACTGTGGCTCTTGGCATAGCTAGCATATCAGCTGTTGCTCCCGACAAAGAGATTTACATGCAAGTCAGTTAACAGTGGCCATCACCTCAATTTTTTTGGCTTCACCAATGGGGCTTTTGACAAGCCAACATCTGGTCTATGCTGTCAGTGCAACTTCTTGACAGGCTTAGGGTTAGTCCTAAGCAAAAGCACAGGAAGGACAAACATGCTATTTATCTTTGCTTGCATCTTGATATGAGATGTATGTGTTCCTTAATATTAAAGTAATTTTTTATAAGGTTGATTATTGTACGCACTTGTTACACACACAAGCAAATACAGTGGATACTCTTCTTTTTTTTTTTATAGTGAGATCTAATAGCATCCATGCTCCGCTTATCAAAGGAGCAAAGTCATAGCCACCTAGGGTAGCCAACTGTCCTTTTTTTAGCCAGGACATCCTGTATAATAAACAAAATTGGTTTCTCCCCTATCCTACCTTTAATGTCCCATATAGTGACCATTAACTACAATGCAACTTTCTGACCAACAGATGGCACTCTTACAAATATCAAATCTGATTTTACTGCAGTTCTATCAGTGTTTGTGACCAGTCACAGCCATCAGTGATGGCCCATCACGCACACAAGATGTGAGGAGCAAAACTTGATTCGTAAAATTATAATAATATTATAATAATATTTATATAATAATAAACTGGGTAACTGAAGCCCCTATTTACAGTATTTTATTTAAATATTTTCCCTGTTTTGCTTTTTTTTTAAATGCCCATGTGATTTCTGTTATCACTGACTGTATTTTTCTTTCATGTTGGATGAGGAATTGATTAAACTGAATGCCAACATTTTACTGCATTTTTATTATAAGAATATGAACATACAGTACATTTTTGCACTATGCCCAGCTGGCTGTGCGTTTTGCATTGTGGCGTTATTTGATAGTTAAAAAGTTGGCAACCCTACATCCACCGTTCTTCTAGCTACTTTCCTGTTGTAGTAAAAACACTATTATGTGTTGTAAAGCAAAAATAGTAATGTGTCACTCGCTTAATGACCAGAGTTACTGTACCACTCAAGTTTCTCTAGCCTATCTCTCTCCATCTAGGGAGGAGCCATCGAGCAAGGAGCTAGCAGTTCAGACCAATCTGGGACCACTACATTCCAGACCAGAAAAACAACAGCACTGATAGCTTCTTTAAACTATTAAAACAGCCATGAAGCCACCAAGGTTCCCTGGTTCACTGTATAAATAGCAAAAACATTTTGCTGAACAGCAGTCAGCTTACAAGATCTGATGACCTTAAGGCTTACTGCGTGTTTGTGCAGAATGGACAGTTTAAAGACTGGAGGAAACGGTCTTCCCTGCAGCGCCACTGATAGGATAAGCTTCTGAAAGCCAGCCATTTTCTATCCATTTTCCTTTCATTGCCATTATGTTTTATTTCTTCAGTTTATTCCTGATGTCCCATTTCCTTATCCATCTGTTCTCAGTCTTTCTCTCAGTGTCAGCATGCCAAGGCCCACACAAAGTGCCACGTTAAACAACCGGAATCAAATCAAAGCACAACAGCAATATCACTTTCTGTCTCTTACTTAATGCCAGAAACATTTATCTTTCTCTTTGTCCTTGCACCTTCACCCGAACCTTCTCTGTGTCTCTGCATCCAGTGCCAAGGCCTGCTGTGGGTCAGGCACCATTTACAGAACAGCAAGGTCCCTTGGTGGAGACTGACTGACAAAACAGAGACAGAAGGAGAGGGAGAGAAAACGTTAAAGAAAACACTTTGAAAATAGATACTGAAACTAATAAGTCACAGCTACACACAGAGGATTAGTGTGGTAAAAATCTATAATATTATGTCTCAGATATACAGCATAATAATAATAATAATAATAATAATAATAATAATAATAATAATAATAATAATAATGATAAGAATACTGTTAAAATTTGACATTTTGATTTATCTAAAGGAAGGGGACATTGTTTGACCATTTTGTCCTGAATGCTGGTGAACAGAAGATTTTACAGCACAAAGGTATTATCAAGCAAAATAATTGTACTTTTCTTTTATCCAAGTTTCCTATTAACCCCTGACACTGTACACACCAAGTAACAGGAGTTAGAAACAATACAAAAAAATTCAGGCAACACTCATTCATTTTATTGTTCTCACTCATCTCACTTTTCTTGAAACCACTAAAATTACTTTTAAAAAAAGTGTTTAAAAGATGTCAGCAATGCTTTTCAAAGTTTTACTTAAAATCTGTCTTCTACAGATTTGGTGTGAAAAAGTTTTGCCCCTTTCCTGATTTCCTATTTTTTTTATATGTTTGTCCCACTTAAATGAAGTATTCACAGTTGAACCACCTTTTTAAGGTCATGCCACAGGATCTCAATCGGATTCAGGTCAGGACTTGACTAGGCCACTCCAAAGTCTTCATTTTATTTTTCTTAAGCCATTCAGCCATTAAATTATTTGGAGAACTCTCTATAGGTGAACCCTGGGTTTGTGCATTTAAGGTATCACAAGAAGAAAAAAGTTTTTTTCAGCTTGTCCTGCTGTTCCCACAGCAGATCATGTTGCCTGGTAATAAAAACCAACAGTCTTTGTACAACATGCTCATTATTCTTCTTCTGCACATGTTATCACCCTTACCTCTCGAACTTTGTCTCTAAACCACTCAACCTGAGCTGTCCTCCTTACGTACTCATTTCTAATCTTGTCCTGGTCACTCCTAGTGAAAATCTTAACATCTTCAGATCTGTCACCTCCAGCATGGCCTCCTGTCGTTTTGTCAGTGCCACTGTCTCCAAACCATACATCATAGCAGGTCTCACTACCATCTTGTAAACCTTCCCCTTCACTCTGCTATCCTTCTGTCACAAATTAGCCCCGATACTCATCTCCACCCACTCCACACTTCCTGCGCTCTCTTCTTCACCTCTCTTGTGCACTGTCCATTGCTTTGGGTAACATAAATAATGGCTGTATGTTGTCTAATGTTCCTTTTTTGGGAAGTCTGTCATTGCACGTTTCCTTACTTCTTGCAAATGGAAAAGTGCTTGCCTTAATACTGTTAGTAATACATGCATGTGCTTTTCATGCATGGCAGTTCAATATGGCACGGACATGAATGCAGTTTTATTAGGAAATAATACATCTTTTTCAATTGAATTGTGGATACATTGTTTAGAGGGTGCTGCTCTTGAAATAGAGATATAAAATGCTACAGTGCAGGTAGGAATTTCATGACTATATAAAAAAAAGAGAGAGAGTAACAAAGTGTCTGGCATCAGGCCAGTAATGCAACTGGACAGAAAGTTATGCTATATTAACTCCTAAAAGTTAAGCATATTTTGTGTGACTGCCAGTGGTGTGCCTTTTTGGCTTTATCAGTGACTCTGTTGCTTCTTAGTGTGATTTGAACATTTTATCATAAATGCACACAGACACAGAAAGGCGCCCACACAAAAATGATCTCACAGTCACAAGAAACATGTCATACCAATGAGGGCATGACTTCAGGGTTTTGAGTAAGATCCTTATCATGGTTGTTGTTCTGTTCGCCTACAGCTTGTTGTGATGATGATGTGATCACAGAAAAGTTATTCATGTTAGCATCTTTTTTAGTGTCTCATTGTTGAATTAGCCCCACCTACGCGTGTGCAAATTTAGAGTTTCATTACACCCACCAATTACCCTTCTCTACTATCATGGTGATGATAGCATGATAGCATTTGGTGATCTCGTAAAACTTGCCAGATGGTGATGTGGAATAGAAGTGTTTACCTAATTGTGCGACTAATTTTAATCTCTTTCCCAGAAACTAGGAGCCCAGATTTTGTTGAGGTTATCCATTCCTTTAGTTTCTCTAAAGAATCTCCAGTGGTTTAAAGTTGACACGTATCGTCTTAGGATGCAAAGGAGAAGCCAAGGCACTTCGAATGATATCACAACGGTGTGAGTCTGTCCCTCTGTAATACATGGAAAACTTTGAAAAGCAAACCAAAAATGAATAAGATCCTGACCTTTTAGAGTGCTCCTTACTGACTCCTTACTCCTTTTTCTTTACTTGCAGGTGTGATATTTTCTCTCCTTATTGTCTTTATATTTCTGTTGTTCTTACCTTTTTTTTCACAGACCCTTTGCAGATTCTTCTTTTATGATTATATGTTCACGTCTCCCTTTTCTTAACAGTAGCATCTGCTTCCGTCTTTATTCATTCTTTTATCTAGGTCCTCTCCTGTTACTTTGCCAGTTGCTTTTGTTCTGAATATTTTTTGTCATTTTTCTGTCTCCACTGTTTCTCTGAAAGTTATCCAAAAAAACAAATGCAAAAGTTTGAGATGAAGAGACAAGCCTGTCTGAAAATGAATTTTATTTTCAAGGTTTGATAAGACCATAGGTCCAGTCTCAAAAACCCATTAGGAATACACCAATCAGAGCACATACTAATACAGAGAGAGGCACTGATATACAAAACAGTTCATCTGCACCTTTCAAACAGGGAATGAGATACAGTGAGCGCAAACTTTCAAATGACTCTTTATGTTTAAGCATTAAGCTAAATCATAAAAAATAAATGATACACATTGACTAAACATAAGGTACAGTAACTCAAATGTTAATCTTTAGTGTTTGTAAGCTGCACTGCTTTTTAATCTTCTCCTTCTTCTTTCCTTTGATAGTCCATTACACTAGGCAACTTGCCTTAAGTCATGAGTGGAAAAGCAGGTATTCAATGTGTACCTGAGAGGGATGAGGAGAAAGGGCAAGCTATATGCATGCATATGTGTATATTTGAGGGGCCTGATGTGTGGATTCTGAGAGGTCTGTCAACTCATTCAAACTCACAGCAGGCCAAGATAACCCTGCGGCCACAGGGAAATTTCCCAATGATCTGGATAGTCAATCCACCAATGAAAGTGCACATATGGAGTTTATTTTCATCTTGCTTGGCTGCTCATTCAATGCAGTTCTTCCACAGAAGTACACAAGAAAATAGTAAATACGAATATGACACCATAGCACATATCTAAGGGAAAAATGTATTTCCACACTGTACCTGGCTCCCTCTCAATCCAGCCAGTCAGAAAAGATGCAAATAGGTTAAAAACTGAAAGGCTTAGCTGTGTGCATCCATATGTG
>VUQG01022464.1:0-13584 GCA_015106755.1 Etia nguti | reverse complement strand
CTCTAACCTGCGTTGCAGTTTTTGCTCAGTTTACTTAAAATATTAATGACCTGAGTCAGCTATTTAAGCTGAAACATATTTAATCTAAACCTGTTTAAAAAACTATTCTGAGAAGTTTACGAGTGCCTCTCACATCCTGGGCCATCTGACCTCAGGAAATCACATGATAGGGTGGGGCTAGGTTTCACAATGAGCTAACCCGAAACCTTGGCTGATTGTGACCTACACCCGTTTTCACACCTTGGCTCGTGTGATTAGGTAGAGGATCAATAGGGGGTCCATGTCCCTCTCGGTGGGTTACTTCCACAGAGCTTAAATCTGGGACTCTCCACCATTTGACCCTAGAACTGAATAAGCTTCTCGGATGAGAGGTGAAACGTCTTCAAGCAACTTAAAGAAGTCCAGACGCTTTTCTTTCCAAGCTCCTTAGACGAGTGCCTCTCGAATCACTTTTTCAGTATTTAACTGTATAATTTATTTTTCAATCATGGACATGCTGGCAAGATGTGCTCTGCAGCTTGCATTTTGAGTTAGGCGCATTGCTTTAATATTGTGCATCTGAATAAAAAATTTTCTTTTCCATTTATTATCAGTCTAAATCCAATGCCAAAAACAGGCGCTTGTAAAACCTCAGACCTAAATTTTACTTGGATATAACAGATCAATACTGGGGCACGTGCCCCAATAAGAGGGGAGAGCTGAGTGAGAGACACTTTGTATCCACATGTTTGTTTGCAAGAAAAAGGTTCATTGAGTTTGAAAATTCACTTTGAGCTCTGTGGCTAAACTGGACTTTCCCAAATAGGTCATCTCTGAAATACTGAAATACCCCAGAAGACTTGCTAATTATGCCTCACTGGGAGTTGTTTTCGAGATCAATAATGGATTTGCACTTTCAGTTTTTAGGCCACAGAGGATTTGAAATCAACCAAAACTGGCACTTTTATTTATCTGGTATTACCAGTATTGCCATTCACTAGTCCATCCACTCATTTCCAACACTGGAACTATAACACAGTACAGCAAAATATTTACAAGTCGACAAAATCCTCCAATTAAAATATGAAAAATGAAAAAAAATGAGAAAACAAAACTTCCTTCTGTTCTTGAACTCAGGGCCTCGTTTGTTTTCATATCAGGAGCTGTCCCTAGTGCTAAAACATCCCACATGCTGTATGACAGGAAGGCACCGTAGTTTTTATTTCAGCTGCCTCTGAGGCCAAAACACCCATCAGGCTTGCTATGTATTTAGTCAACAACACCAGAATCTCTCTGATCAACTGTGAAATTCAGTGGACCTGATCAGGGCCTGCAGAGACATGGATCCAGGCACAGAGCTAGAGCAAAAGCACAGAGGAGATCTAAACAGGCGATGGGTGTCACACTCCATCATCCATCCCATTAGTCAGACACAGAACAGGGTAAGATGGAAGTCGCAGGACAATAAACCTTGCTCAAGGGCACCACTGCATCTGAAATCAGAGCAGAAATGAGAAAATATCTACAGAAAGGATCAATGAGAGGATCAGGAGGTGAAACACTCCCGTTGTGGTAAAAATTAAAGCTCCAGTGATCCATTATCATCATCATTAGGGCTTATGCACTGTTTTACCGTTGAGTCTGTTATATAAACGAGAGAGCAGGTGGATGTGTGTGCAACCGGTCGTCCAACATCAAAATAAAGGAGAAGCTGATCACTAATCAGCTGTAATCAGCCTGTTTTCTGTGAGCAAGGTTAGTGACTAGCTCATGCCAGCTGCTGCTAAAGCTCTTTGGATTGCCATCTTCTGTAACTGTGAATACGTAGCTCTGTACTTCTACTGGACTAAAAGTGTAAAAATGCAAAAAATTAAAGAGGTACAATACAGCGTGTATTGCTCTATATGCTCACTGGGATAGTACAACCTCGGCTGGCCACTAGTCTGTCACAGAGCCAACACATAGATGCACATAGACCTAGCCATGCTTATAAAAATTAAAAGTTAGGCAGCTACAAAACACACTGAATACTTAATAATATTAATCAAAGTCCCCGTGGTTTTGGAAACACTGATATTTGACAGGAGGTCATTTTATAGCAGTACTCCTGTGTGAAAAAAAGCTTCTGCGTGGAACGTGACACTTTTTTAATTGAGTGTGGTTTCAGCTCAGTAGTAGGTGGTCCCACCTCCCACACACCCATGAACTAAGATGAATCCCACTTCATTTACAGAGCAGCAATCACACTGCTGGCCAACACGGAGCCTCATGCTGGACCATCTCTGTATGGCAGCAGAGAGGCAGGAAGCTGAAGTGTACCTGATGAATCTATTATGCTGCTGTGTTACAGGTGACCCTGCCCACCATGCAGAAAGACAAGAGAACTTCCCCACAAGGATCAGTGAAGAATTACATTTCATTATTATTTCATTGAGTTTGCCTTTGAATCGCCACGAGATGTTAAAATCATCACAGCTCTTTTTACACACAGTTGGTATGACACACGCCCAAATCCAAAGGGATGAATGTTTAACTTTCTGTTCTGCTCTAATTTGTTATGTGAGAAAACTAAAGCACATAAAACATCACAGACTTGTGGCTCCTGGTGTTCCTGCAATCACTAAATTATCGAAACCCTTGCTATGAACAACTTCTCCAAATATTTCATCCTATTGTCTCAAATGTTTGGAAGAAGAAATCATAAAACGTCATTTTAACATTCTGATCAAATCAAACACATCTTAAGTTTATTATTATCAGGCAAACACCATCAACAACCAATAGGAGCACTCTTTTTGTTCCCTCACCCAGTGTCGTGTCCACTTTGTGCAGTGTTGTTTCTCACACAAACAAGGGCAGCTGTGGTCAAAAGCCACAGAGCAAGTCCAACATGCCAAGATACCTCCACGAGAAGCTGGTTATCAGTGTGATAGATCAACCCACTGTTCTCACATAAAAGTGGCAGAGGAGTGAAAATATTTGAGAAATTAAGAGCAACTCTGAGGCGGTTAAACAATAAAACGTGCCATACTTCAGCAGAGCTGCTGCATTCATCCAGCGGCGGGTGTGTGTTATGAATCGTTGTGCACTTTAAGTGGTATTGGTGGTCAGTAAGGCTGGAGAAGTGCTGCATGCATGCCAGAAAAGAAAGCTGGCTGTGTAAGGTAACAGACTTATCTGTATCACTACCCGATCCTTAAGGCAAGAGAGGATCTGACTATAATTAAATTAAGGTTTTGCTTAAATTAAGCTTTCCCTTTTGTCACGGTCCTTGGGTCTTGGACCCGAGGTTTTGAGTTTTGGTGGATTACACATCTGTTGTTGTGAAGGGATTATGAGCAGGCTTTAGTCTTCTGTTGTTGTTTGACGTTTTTGTTATTTTATGCATTTTGTTCCTTCCTTTGGTTTTGTTGAAGACAGATTTGGTAGTTTCCTTTTCTGTTCCCTTCTGTTCCTCTGTCTCTTCCTTCATCTCGATGTTAGTTTTATTTCCTGTTTTATTTTGGTAGTCTCTCTGTCTTTTGTGCATTGTGTTGAGTGTATCCTCCCTTTTCCTGTTATTCCTGATTTGTTCCCGCTATATTTCTTCTCTCCTTATTACCCGATGTACATTCATTGTTGTGTCCTCTCTCGTGGTGTGTGTGTTTTCTGAATCCATGTTTTCTACTCTTCAGTTTCCCAGCTCTTGCCATGTATTCATGTATGCTTTTTATTAGTGCCAGTAACAGCATTAAAGATGCCTTTTGAGTTCGTTCCTCCCTCCCGAGTCATGCATTTGTGTCCACATTCTGCCTGCTACACGCTTGCTTCGTGACACCTATAGCATGTAAGAAAATCTTTAAAATCTTTTAAAGAAATATTCTTTATGTGTTAAATGGTTTGGGAGCAAGCAGAAAACAAATTTAAAAAGATATAAAAAGATCCTTCAGAATCATGTTTTAGGGTTATGGACTCATATTAAGGCTTGTAAAATAATGCAACGTGGTTACAGTTGTTTGCCGAAAGCAGGAAAGTTGGTAAAGAATAAAGCATCTCCTAAAAATCTTTGGTTCATGACCGATTATCATGAGAAAAACACTGAGACATCAGACAGTCTCTAAAATCTGCTTAAAAAAAAAAAAATCTATCTCATTTTCCATTTAACTGACCGGTCTCTTATCTTGAACCTGCTCTGGGACCGGTTAGGTCTGCAGCATTTGTTACCATGGTGATTCAGCCTGTTAAGAAATGAAGCACCTTCCTAATTCTGAAAACCCCGGGTTAAATCTGAAATTCCTGAGATCCTACAGATCTGTAGCACAGGCCTCTTGAGAAAGACGTGAAATAATCCCTAAAAGATTTGGGTTGCAGTGTTTCAGACACTGATCCACAGTCTTTGCAAAATCTTATAGTGTATAACTAAAAACTCTGCCTTACGCAGTGCTGTCTTTAGATGTGAGAGGCTACCAGATCTTAACCTTTTGTGCTCTTTTTTCAAAGTCTTCTAAGGTACAGAAGCTTAACTGTGCAGCAGATTCAGCAGTTATAATGCGATGTCCACAATATGTTGGACATATTTCTGATGTACAGTGTTTAGCTGTGGTAAAAATTCAAGGATTCGGGGTTCAGAAAGTGGTAAACAGCCTAGCTGGTCATGCTGGTCGATTCACTGACGGCATCTTTATGTTGCATTAAGCCATTAAAGTATCAGTGCTGAGAGCACGTTTGTGCCTTCAGTCTAATGCAACCCAAGGATTTTAAAAACAAGCAGAGTTTGACAGGAATTCACCTTAAATCACAACAGCTGGATTTTAATTTGAACCGAGGTGGAGACACACGCGTAGGAGGCTGTTAGTTTCCGTCTAGAAATATAGTTTGTGTGCAATCAGAAGCGATTATTCTTCAGACAAACACACACATGCATGCACAAACACAAAGAGGCTCTCTCTGAGTGCAAAAGCTATTAGTAATCAGAGGCATGTTTGCTGCAGCCTCACTTAAGACACTCCGGGTCTTTCAGTACAGAAATGATTTTTTTTTAACAAGCTCCTCTGCAGAAACAGAAAACACAACTGGAAAAAAAAAGCAGTTTCTGCTTGCAAAGACTCACAATTTAAGAGTGCCACAGTCCTTTCATCTCTTCACATCAGTGCAAGTATTGGAGAGCTGTTCCCAACAGGAGGTTTTATGGTGCAGATCAGAGGAGAAAGCTTTTAGAGGCTTTTCAATTGCTGTAAATGGCATGAATCTAATTTATAATCATAGCTTTGTACCTTCCACTTCTGTAGGTTGCCACCAGTTTGAGCTTCCCCTTCCATCAAAGCTTCAACATCAGCTGCTCGATCACATTTAATCCCTGCATTTTGGATGCAACCTAGTTTTTTTCCTCGGTGTGAAGATCAAAGATCAACACACACCCTCCTCGACCAACTCCTGTCATACATCTTCGAGTCAACAGTCCCTCTCGACTGGGTTTTACCTGCTCCTCTGGTTCCCTGCCTGCGTCCTCCAGCAGCTTGACCTGGTAGTTTAGTGATAGCCTGTAGAGATGAAGATCTGCTGGGGGTTTCAAACACGCCGTGTCCTGCTTCCCCTTCTGTTTTGTGTCCATGTAATTAAAGTGTGCTGCTGTATGCATAGCCAAGAGCCCACTGAGAAATATGAAATGGATAACCTGGGGCCTGGGAAACGAGCCAGCACTGCCAGTAAAAATCACCCACACCATCATCATCAAGCCCTGCCTTTACTGGGGGCTGTGATGTCATCCCTATATCCGCCCTCTTACACAACGGTCATCACAGGGAGAGCCTTCTCTCTTTCACTTTGTCCTTCTATAATCATATTTGCTTTGACATTCCTATTTCTCAGCTACATCAGGCAGCTTCTGCAGTTCCCACCCTCCACTAGCTAACCCTCCCATCCTCATTCCTAAACAATAAGGACCAATAAATTTGTTTTATTTGGTTAGGAACTGACAATTTATGGTTTTGGTTTTAAAACTGTTACGACTCTATTAATCGTACATGCTGAGTTACTCTTGATTTTTCCATTATTTAAAAAAACACTAAATTTTTAACTGAATTTGAATCATTATGCAAAGAAAAGGAAAAGCAAAAAGGAATACAACAGCTAATCTATCAAGACATAAAAAATTGGATGAGGCCCCCCTAAAACAGCAGCTGCTAAAATGCTTCAAAACCCAGAATCTAAAACTTTTGGGCTACGTCCATCTTTAATATACAGTCTGTACCTCAGAGGTAAAGACAGCTAGACTTACTACAAATTATTAAGAGTCAGCATTTCCCAAATCTACATCATAAATTGGTCTATAAGTTGAAAAATCTTTAAATTTTCCTTTGGCATTACTTTAGAGAAGGGATGTCAAACTCATTTTAATCCATGTGCCACATAAATACAGCTCATACAGATACAGGGTACACTAGAGCAGTAACCCAATTTGCAAGTATTTACATTTAAGGCCAATCAAATTCATCTATAGCCAAGATTTTCTTTTTAAAAGAAGCTAACAGCACAGGTCCAAATCAAATGCAATATATTATGTATATACTACAATACAATACACATGATAAATAGTCTGGGATAAGTGCAATTTTAAAAGTATGCTTTTAATTGTGGAGAACTTAGAAATGTAGAGATTCTGCAGCTAAACAGAATTTTTTACGTCTCTATGATTCGAACCACCTGCCTACGTCTGCTGTAGCAATATTTCTAATTTTCCATTGTTTTTACTCCTTTTTAACAGTAGCATCCCAACCAAAAGGAGTAGTGGTTTCTTTTTATTGAAAATTTTGAGTAATTAATGTCATCACTTCTCTCTATATACTTTGCAAAGGCAGTTACTTTGGGTTTTGGCTCCTGGGCCAGCTTTGTTTCTATATGTTGTTCCCACATGAGAGAGTCTGATACACCTTGGTCAGCTCCCGCAGACATTTTTATACACACAACATAGCACTCTAAATTATAAAACCATATGGGGAAGATGCATTTGCATCACAGCTGACAACTCAAAATGTAAACATTAAATTCAGCATTTCTACAGGCACAACACACAAACAGGTCATGACTCATATTCTTGAGCAAATGGGACTCTGACAATGCAGAGTTGTTTTCTCATTTAGTGACCTGGTACAAACCGAGTGCTGCAGACGCTAAATGTTGGAATGGGGGAAGAGGGATTTATGCAATTCAGATAATGTGTTTTGAAAAGGGCAGGAGGGCATTATGAAACCATTGTAGCCACTGCAAGGAAGGCGGCAGGGATGCACTTAAGCATATTTGGCGAATAGCAAAGGGAAGACAACAGACATGCGCATTAGGCATGTGGGTTTTATGGCTCACAGAAGGCTTTATGTTCAAAAACGGTCCAAAAACTGAAAGTGCTTTTGTAGACTGTAGGAATAAATCTATGTATTATTCACAGGTGGACAGAAAAAAAATGGGAATGCTACAGATTGCTGCCTCCTGGTTGCCATAGAAACCACCTAAATGACAGGCCAGCAGTTGATTGCGCTGAATCATAAAAAAAGAAACATTTTGGTTTCCGGTGATTTCTGATTATTTCATCGTTATGTGAGGTAATCTGCCTCCGTTCATTGTCTCCCATAATCCTCTCCTTTGTCAGCATTAATTGGATAACTCCAGCTAGCCTACTCCTCCTCTGCATGCTCCAATTAGGAGGAAGCCTCTGGTTCTCAGCTCCCACAACTGCTTTTCGCCTTTCAACTTCCCCACCCCCTTTCACCTTTCCACCCAGAGCACCTTTGAACAGTTCAGCTGACCTGAGGTTGTGGATGGAGTCAAATATTAGAGCTGTGCGTCTAGAGGTTTTAAAAATAGTCATCGTATACACGCTGGAGCCACGATTTCTCATTAGATCGCTTTTCCCCTCCCAGTGCAAGGACACACAATCGCAGATGGGGATATCACATCGTTTCTATAGAATATAATGATGTGCATTCAGCAATGATAACATGTGCTCGCTTTGTCAGTGCTGTAAGGCGCATTCTTAAATAAAACCACAGTGTCTGCGTCTGCTCACCTGAGCTGAAATGGGAGCTGAGAGCAAAGCCGGGGCTGAAAAACCCCGAAGACATCATCATCATCAGGAAAGCCAGCATCTTCACAGCCGGTGTGGCAATAACCGAAAGAGAAAGCAAATGCAGGACTCGGAGGAAAGCAAATTAGGCAACACTATTTATCGAGCATGGCTTCATTTCTCCCTTCCGAAGCGGACCCATGCGATTTCGCAACGCGTCCCTCCATTCCTCCTCTTATCGGTGTGATTTAAGACAGATGCGGGCAGAGACGCAGTCCTCCTTTAATATAAAGTCACCACAATCTGAGGTCTTTAAAAAAAAAAAAATTCTCCTGACCTCCAAAATCTAGTTTTTCATCCACCTCTGCAAAAGTCCTGTTAACTTGATCCTGATTTGTGGATTGTGGCTCTCCTTTTCTTTTCTTCTTCTTCTTCTTCTTCTTTTTTTGGCTGCTCGGTTTCCCGACACCTGGATGCCTTTCACATCACCTGAGAGCTCACAGCGAACATCTCACACGATGACACCTCTGCAAAATAAATAAAACGGAACAAACGTTCAGTTTTCTGTCAGAGCCGCCGGAGCTATCCGAGGTGCTGACAGTGAGAGCGCCATCTTGCTCGGTAATGCACCCAAAGAGAATTTATGGAGCGTTTTTGCGCCCTGTCTGCAAAAGGGGGGGAGGTGGGCTAGGGAGACTGTAGATAGGCTACTGTGCTGCTTGAGCATGTTCAGCTGACTGACATATACAGTACTGAAGTGAACAGTGGGAAAGATCAGCAGCGAGAAACATTTTTTTCTGCTAAAAAGACAATTTGCCATTACTGACGTAAAGGGCGCACCTTCATTTCTATTATTTCTTCTATGGTGTTACTATATTTGGTTTATGCTTGTGGAAACAGAGCCCGCAGCAGTGTCTTTCCCTGGATGAGTAAAATGATAGCCATTTAGAAAATCTCCCATGAACAGGCTGTGATGTAATGCAGGAGAAAGGCACACAGCAGGACTTGGCTCTCAGGACTATCCCGCTCTAATCCTGCTGTTCATACATGTTGGATGAGGCCCCCTCCCCCCACTCCACAGCATTCAGCCTCAGCCAATCCCCCCATCCTCCTCTCCTCTCATCAGATTGGATTCCTTGCACCAGAGAGAGTTAACTTTTTTTTTCCTTGTACATCTTACATCCTTACTATGATTGTAATGCTTCACCCACGCTGGGCCACAGAGAAGTCACAGGCTGAGCTGCCAAAGAAAGAAAAAGGATAAATATAATGGCTCAAAGCACAAACACAAACTCTCTGTCAGGTTTTCTATCACTGTAGCTGTGCACCCTGCTCTTTGCTGCATGGATGAATTGTTATGCAACATATCGTTTATTATTAATAGATATGTAGTCCTGGTGAATATTCCTATCTGAAGTGCCAGAAACACAGAGAGCAATGTGAAAATCAACAGTGCTGTCTAAGTAAGAATGGTTTCTGGGTGACAAATTCAATTCCGTTTCATTCAAGACTACACATGTTCACAACAACACTCACCTCAAGGTGCTCTGTATAGTAAGGTAAAGACTGTTAGAGAGAAAATATACCAATCAGATGATCTCCTATTAGAAAACACTTGACAACAGTGGGGAGGAAGAACTCCCTTTTAACAGGAAAAAGCCTCCAACAGGGGCAGCCATCTGCTGAGATGAGACTAGCTAGATGGAGAGGGGAAATAAGAAGAGGAAAGTGATTAAAGGAAGACAAAACACAAGTACTCAGTGCATGAGTGCATGGTGGGAAGTTCCCGAACAGCTTGAGACTATAGCAGCACAACACACCCACCTGATCCAGCCCTAACTGTAAGCTTTACCAAAAAGGCAAGTTTGAAGCCTAATCTTGAAAGTTTAGATTGTGTCTGTCTCCTGAATCCAGACCTGAAGCCTCTGCCTTTCATTCTACTTTTAGAAACTCTGCGAACCACAGGTAAGGCTGCAGTCTGAGAGCGAAGTGCTCTGTTGGGATGATGTGGTACTATGAAGTCTTGAGACATTAAGGGGCCTGATTAAAAGAGAAATACATCTCAGCAAATGCTCATTTTTAAAAGCTTTCTTTCATGCCTGCATTTTATTTGCCTCGTGTTGCCCTTTCAGCTGTCTGTGGGTTTCCTCACTGATCAGATACTTTGCAGCCGGTATGTCCTGAAGGGCCATTTTCATCTTACATTCTTCTTTGTTCTGCAGATCCCAAAATAGTCTAACTAACCCTAACCCTGTTATAATGCCCACTGAAGCACTGAGATGTTTTAAATAAAAACGTCTAATGCATGAGAGTCCTGCATTCACAGTTTTACTGGTGTGCAAAAAACATTAGGTGCAAAACATACTCAGGCATTACGGGTGGAAGTTCCCCTCAAGCAGGCAAAAAGCACATTTCCTACGGTGAAGACTATTTTAATCACCTCTTATCATGCTGGATATTTTAATCAATTTTAAGGTTAAGTAACCACACCTGTAGAAAAATACATCACTCTTTTATTTTTATTTTATTTTATTAAATTGAGCAGAAACTGATTTAAACTATTTTGTAGCACAGGCTGGGGTGAGGTATCTGTTTCATGCTGTATATCTGTCAACTGATATTTAGATAGCTGACACCTAGATGGCCGGCAGAGAGACAGGCAGGCAGACGGATAGACAGAATAGTTTTTTAAAAAGTAAATCCTACAATAAATAAACAAGATAGTTACAGTAAAAGTACCTCGGGTGCATATTGAGAACCACGTTCAGTTTTAGAGCTTTAGGGTCAAGAAAATGCCCCAAAACTATAACCAAAGTCATGCCTGTCCTCTTTCAGAATGAACAGCATAGATTTGTTAAGTCTGTGAAACTGTACTGGGGGGCATTACGATGATGATGTGGGTGCAGTCAAACATATTGCTTCCTTGGGATTTCAGTTGGATTTACTGTGGAGGTCATACTCAAACATTCCTCTCTCTCTTACGGCATGTCTCAAAAGTACATATCCTCAGCTGGGTTCTGTAGCTGTGGAGGATCAGTGCCTTTGCTCTGAGCCCCTCCTGAATGCCTGAGCTCATGATCCCATCTCTGAGTCCAGACAACCTTCAGCAGAAGCTCATTCTCATTCTTCTAGTCACTACCCACAGCTTGTGGTCACAGATGAGAGTGGGGATGTAAATCAGCAGCTTGGCCTTCACACTCAGCTCTCTCTTCAGCACAACAGATCAGGCTACCAAACTGGACGCCCACTGGCTCTTGACGTTGCCTCAAAATTCTGTCCATCAAAAGCTATAAACACAGGGCAGCTCTGGCAGAGTCCAGCAACCACTGAGAACGAGTGTGACCTATTGCTGACAATTCAAACCCTGCTCTCCCTGCAGCTGTACAGGCACCAAACAGTCCCTGACAACAGACCTGATACTCCATTCTCCCAAAGGACCTTCAACCAGGGCCATATGCCTAAGTAGGCAGTCAGGGGGTGAAGAAAAAGTACCTTCTCTAGTGCCCCGCCTTAGTCTGTCAGTCCAGACTGTGTTGATGGTGGTTATAAATTAATATTGTGCAAAAATTAATCTGCGGAGGCTTTAAAAGGCAATTTGCTGAAGAACTGACTTTCTATAGCCTTTAAATTAAGTTAGATCCATAAGTTCATTGGTATTTTATGAAGTACTAGATGTGATTTCTCTGTGTGTATCTGTGTAGAGACAGTGAAAGCAGAGGAAGGCGATGAGGGGACGGCATGTGGAAGATGAAGGAGAGTCTATATTTTCCTATTTTGGTATATTTGATTTCTCTGACAGGAATATTCCTTCTAAGTCTTTTCACTTCTCCTCCGCCTCCTCCTCTTCCTCTTGTTTCACTGTCTCATCACGTCATATTCGACTCGCTGATACATTGTGTTGCATGTCTACGGTTTCCCTGGAAACAGAAAGGAGAGGATAAGATGGATTTCTGAAATGCCAGCAGAGAAGACAGTGCTTTCCTCTTAACATTTACATCAAGTGGGAAGAGCTTGAGGTGAGCTGCACTGAATCTTTGTACCTTTATGTGTTTTTCTAGTCAGCTAATTACACCCAAAGCATTATGCAAATCAATCTGCATGTATTTTGTGGCAGGTAAAGCAGAAACTGATTTACACTGATGGAATTTAAAAAGCAATTCACCCCTGACACCACATCCACCTTCATCCTCACCCCACAATTCAGAGCTGTCCCAGGGGGACGATGAGGGTGGATCGCAGTGGCCCCGGGCAGGCTTTGAGCCCAGCTTTAACAGCTCCCTCTGGAGAGGTAGCTCCACATGCTGAGTTACTGCTTTCTGGTTTCACTCTGTGGGGCCTGTAAAGAGCATCTGCTTCAACAAGCTTGTAACACCAACTCAGAAATATTCGATCTAATAGAATATTCTAGTAGATTATATTCTATTGACTGGAGATATTTTATGAATTCCTGCCTCTCTCTTAAAAACCCATCAGAGAAGTGTTGAATACATTTGAAAAAGCATATTGGTCAAACCTTTGCTGTGTTTAATGGTGTCTGAGGGAATGACATTTGGGTGTGGTTATAAAGACTGCTATCATTACAGTGTAATCTTCAGTAAAGCATTAGTTATCTGCTAATATATAAACATAAGCACATGTCCTTAACCACTGGCTGTGCAGGAGCATTTAATTTACATCAGTGTCAAGTGGAAACTGCTGAGACAGCATAAAAGTGCCAAAAAGCAGTTCATCTGATGGCCTCTTGAGGCAGTCTCCAAAAGGAGGTATCACAGTCTGTTTCTTTCACTCACACAGTATAGAAATGCAGTCTTAGATGATAACTTAGTAATCTGAGCTGCGTCCCAATTCAGGGGCTGCATCCTTCGAAGGACCCGGCCTTCGCGGTCTACATGGGTCGGGTCCTTCGAAGACCGAGAAGGCCAGAAGTGCGAGGCTGTGAAATGGGACGGTCTAGCCTTCATATTTGTGTCACCAGCTGTCTGGGTGGAGTTTAATAAACTCAGCCGTCTGCTCCTTGCTATCTAAAATATAACAGGACACTGGAGTAAATTCTCGACCATCTCACACTTCTGTTTAATCAGTTTTCTATTTGACGTTTATTCAGCTGTGTGAAAACTATAACTTTAGGAACCCTCCCGAGGGATTAATAAAGTTTTATTTTTTCTAATCTAATCTAATAATCTCAGCCAAACAGATTTACTCAGGAACAAATAAAACACTGAAAAAAGCCAAACAATAACATTTTTAAGTTATCTAAGTGACTTATATATCATGTTTAACCTGAGTAGTGAAAGACCGCGGGGGTCTGAAAATGTGGCGCCGGGAGTTCGCTGTTCTCGCCGGCTCTATGAGCCTGAACCCCCGGCTAGCTATCGAGCTGGTGGGTAACAGACGTCTCCGAAAACGTCGGAGCACTTTTGCAAATATGTGATGTCTTGATAAACCGAGCAGATATTTGAAGTTTACACAGCTACATTCTCGTCTGAAAATATGTTAAAAGTTTATTTTGTGACCCAGAAAGAGTAATAAGAGTAATATTAAAACTAAGTAGCTGCCACCATTGTTGGAAA
>VUQG01022462.1:19532-33445 GCA_015106755.1 Etia nguti | reverse complement strand
GAACGAACAGCTTGTAGAACTGGGGGAACATATATAGATAAGAACCGGAAGGAGTGTGTTTGGAGGCGTGGTCCCGCTCCTGAAATTCAGATACTTTATCTCCAATATGTGAATTTAGGATCCTTTGAATGGGATGTCGCTCCCTGATAATTTCTCTGAATGAAGTACCTTTGGTGATCAGCAGTGATCAAGGATACTGCTAGCCTCAGCTGTACTTTATGTTATGCTAAGTGGCAAATATTAGCATGCCAGCATGCAAAGCTAAGGCAGGGATTTTGGCATGCCTGGGCTGTGTTCAGATTTTTTTCCAAAGTAACAGACAGCCACAGTTTACAGTAAGTAGCAAGTATAATGACATGGTGGGAATTTTATGATGATTGATAAATTATTAATAGCTACAGAAGCACTAAAACACTATGCCAACATGCTAACACACAGACGTGATAGGTTTCTGATTGTAATATTAAGCTAAGATTCCTATCCCCAGCGCTATATTTGCTGTAATGTACTAGAAAATTTAAGAACTGTATTTTCTAATATTTATTTAGTTTTAGATAAAATGTAATTTTACCACTATTTAACTGCAGCTTGGTCAATACTGTAGTAAGAAAAAAACAGAAGATTATATTGGTGATTATAATTTTTTTGTTGGTGTTTCATTTCATTAATTGGATCCACAAAAGACCACACTGGCTGGCTGATGATTTTTAATTAAGGGGGGAAAAATAGGGCAGGACATATCTGTCTAACCTTTGCCAGCACACCAGCCTGATGATGTGCAGGTAATTTTTTTTCTTCAATTAAACTATCATCATTTGAAAAAGCTGACACCAGCAGATCTCATTATATCACCACTGGCAGAAGAGATTATTGAGAAATATGAGGTTGCAGCCATTTATATTGAAATGCTAAGGGACTGGATTGCCACTGTTTTATACATACAGTAAATCTACTGTCACTGCTATCTCTGTTGACAGTCGATAACCGAATATAGATGGTAGTATTCATGATTCTGCAACACAGAGTATGAAAGTGCATAACCGGGCTCAGAGTTACAGTGCAGTACTAGACTGTTCTCACGATATATAGAGCCTACTGCTTATGGTTTTGCTGTAGCAGGTACAGCGCATCATTTTTTCCTCTCCCATGTGTCTGCCTTTATGTTTGCCTGTCTCTCATCTTGATCAGGAGTTTTTTTTTTCTTTTTTATTTCTCACTGGGGATTAAAGACGTATCCTTTCGAGTAGAAACCCAATCTCTTCCTCTCACTCCACCTTCCCCTTTCCAACATCAAATTCCATCAAATTCACCCTCTCCTCCTCTTTCCGGCCTAGCAAGACTCCACCCTTATAAATGGATGGATTAATGATCTCTCATAAGAGCACAACCCCAGTATTGCTTATAGTGCTTTTTTTTTCTCTGCGGGATGAATGGTTTTCCACTTGAGCTTGTATGTGTGTGAGTGTGTACCTGTATAATCCACTCTATTGTATATTCGCCAGTGCTCCAGCCTGGTGACTCATTGTGAAGGACCCGTCCGCTGCATTACATCTTTGAGACGAAAGCACACATACAAATAGTCTGCAGTGGTTATGTGATTGCTTCCATTAAAGTGATTATGCAATCAACAGTAGTGAGACAGGCAGACAGACAGGCAGGAAGACCAACAGTCAAACAGACAGAGAGATAAGGGGTACATGTGGATCACACACACACACACAGTGATACTTACAGTATATACACAGAACTCAGGCAGGCAGGGGGAATTTCTCTTTTGTTAATAATTATTATGAAACGGCTTCACACGGAGCACTTGCCTCTCCGTTCTCAGCATGATGGCAGGTCTGTCCCGGCACCCCCCAACACATGCACGGACACCCGCACACATCCACAAGCACACGCACACATGCACGGAAACACGTTCTCTCTCTTTCTGTCTCCAATTTCTCTCTCTGCTCTCCCTCCTCCTCCACTCCTGACAATATTTGCTAGACCCCAGGGGCTCCCAGCAGACGTTCCCTTCTGTTCGGTCCCACCCTCCCTGGGTGAGCCAGTGTTTGGAGAGTCCCAGGCTCCAGCGCAGGCCTGTGTTGGTGCTTATTTTACCAAAGTAAATATATAATAATGAGTGGTGACCAGGACTTAGTTACACGTCTCTTTTCTTTTTCTTTGTTATCTCATCATTTTATCTCTAATCACTCGTATTCTGTAATACTCCATTGGCCATGCTTCCCAGCACACCTCGGTGATGGCTGCTTTGTTCATCTGATATGACTTTTATAGGTTTTCCCTCTTCAATCTGTCTCACTGTCGAGAGACTGATACAGCCTCTTCACCCCGAGGCAACATTTCATAACACTGACTTATGAATTTACACTCTTGCTCTTCATCCTCTTTTCCCCAGGAGTCCAGTTGGGAGAAAGTTTTTCTTACCCCCTTTTTCTTTTTCTTCTCTCAGCCAAGAAAGCAGCGGATGGCTCAGTCATTGCCAACGGCTACTGCGACTTTTGCCTCGGAGGCTCAAAGAAGACTGGCTGTCCTGAAGACCTTATTTCCTGTGCGGACTGTGGACGCTCAGGTAGGGCACCGCTGAAGGGGATGGTTGGCAGAATTGCTGTTGAGGCACAGTTTTAAAACATTTAATTTCTTGGCTTAAGATTTCATGTTTACTACTTAATATGGCCCTATTTTGCTAATTTCTAGATTTTTATTCTTGAACTTTGCAGCTTTGCACAATTCGCAGTTCAAAATAATCATTACTTGTCGTATACTGAACCTCGGTACTGACCAAGTTCATTCATGGTTAGTTACACTCCACTCCAACTCCCCTCCCTTTTAAGCCCACCAACTCTTAAAGGGAACTTTCTTCTGATAAGATGCATCTCATAAAGAGACTTTTTAATCATGGGGTGGGTGGGGCTTCTGTGCTTCAAATGACCATATAAGGGATGACCCTGAGCAAAATGCATATGACAGATGCATATGTGCTTTTTTGCCTATTATGACAAAAAAGCACAATAGGCCCATTTTAAGTAAACTAAAGTTTTGATTCCTTTCATTAATTCTTATAATGGACCATACCAGTGTTTTTTGTTTTAGCCCATGTAATACAAATGATGTACATTAAAACCCCTTACTAGCCATTTCATTCAGTGTTTCAAACTGCAAGTGATGATCTTTAATTACACTACCTAAAAATCAGTTTGAACAGACTTGGATATAGCTAAGGGAACCTTAATGTAGTGGTTGCCCAGACACTAAAGTGATCACAATACCAAAGAACACACCATTAATACAGCCAGGTATCATCACACCATGATTGTCAGTGAGCTGATGGCTTTTCTTTTTTAAAGAGTTACTTGCCAAACTCAAAGAAGTATTGCTGTGGTCAGAAGTTTTAATACGCTCATCGTGAGCATGAATGTCATTATTTGTTTGAACTGTGCTTTTTTCAGGGAATGATCATACAGCACACATTTTTAATAATTTTAAAAAACAAGCGCTGGGTGCACAACTTGTAAATTGTTTTGGATTTTCTCTAATCCACACAAGGTCAACAGTATAGATAGAGGCTCAAATATATAAATACACCCACACTAATCATTTTAAATCCCCTTTTCCATTAGTACCTACTCAGATCGACTCGGCACGGTTCGCCAAGGTTTTCAGGGTTTTCCATTATGCCATAGGACCTGGTACTTTTTTAGTACCCGCTCAGCCGGGGTTCCAAGCGATCTGACGTCATCAGACTGCATGCCACCGATTGGCTGGTCAGTAGTGTCACTCGATGAGTCATTAAAATGAAAACCGCCATTTTTTAAACCTGGCAATGAGGGAAATGGCTACAAAAAACAACGCAGTGATCCCCGAGTCTGACGAAAAGCCACAGACCAAGCAGCAGGTATATTGTCATTTTGACGTCCACCCTTTGTTATAGCATTTGTGTTGCATATTAATTACATCGCGGGACGCTCTTACACGTTGCTATGACAACAACCATGCACCTTAGGTAGTATTGGATTGTAATGGCAAACCAGTTGATCCGAGTCGAGTCGTGGCGATCCGTGGCGAGTCGATTCGAGTAGGTACTAACAGCCCCAGAGCATGATGGTACCCAACAATTGGTGTAGTGTTCTTAGGTTTTGGAGCAGGGGCATCTTGCTTGGTCCATTTTGAGTCCATGGTGATGTAAAACTTGTTTCACTGTGGACCATGACACAGGTGTTCCAGCAATTTCTAGTTCATGTGTTAGGGTTGAGCCATGGCGGTCGACAGGTTGTTCCTGAACATCGTAATCAATTTCCTCTCATCTGATGGTGACAGTTTGAGTCTTCTTCCAGAATTTAGCAAAGCGACGACACCACCAAATAACTTGAACTGATGATCCTGGAGCCTTCAGTTGTTTAGAAATAGCTCCAAGAGACCTTTCCAACCTATGGAAATTGACAGTTTTCCTTCTTAACTCTTCAATGAGTTCCTTGGACTTTCCCTTTGTTCTGAGTATTAAGTATCTGAGTATTTACAGTGAGTGCTGTCAGACAAATTCTTTTTATGCTGGTGAAGAGAAACTACCAGTTGTAGACAATCATGATGACCAATGAGTTAATAAGTTAATGGGCCTTGTAAAGTTAAAAGAGCGTAGAACCTTTAGCACCACTTATTTAAAAGATTTAATTGAGTGTATGTATAATTTTGAATCCATGTGGATTAGAGAAAATCCAAAATAAATTCATCTCTTTTTTTAAAGTCATCATAGATGTATGCTGTACAATCGTTACACCCTGGAAAACAAACACTTTAAAGAAACCACTAAAAGCCCAAAATGACCATCACATTCATGCTTCTGACCACAAGTTTAGCTGTGAAAAGGGCACATTACCTCTTATAATGATGGTAAACAATGATGCAATGAGAAAACAACAGCATCACTAGCCAACACTAACTGTGGTTAAATAATAGCAGCTTATTGCTTTTCTCTCTGATGTAATATCTCATGATTATAAGCCACTGGAAGTCGAACACTGTATGAAAATTGATGGAAAAGGGTGGCTCTCTGGAAATCAGAAAATACATTAAAAGCAAACAACTTAAGCAACATGATGTGCTTTGGAAAATGGTGGCTGTAATGTAAATTGTTCTCAGACAGTTTCTCATTCCTAATCACATTTTTATCCCTACTTACAAATCAGGGCTAACTGCATTCATGCAATTCAAATGTATTCATTAAAACAACAAAACCTAATAATGATTGGCTTTTTTAAGAAACTGATTCTACGTGGGTTATAATGAACAACAAATATGGTCGGTAAAAGGTTTTTGCTGACGTCCATAGCCAGAAATAGAGGAAACTATTGTATAAAGGCGTGGAAATTATAAGTTGATGTGCATATTGAGAGACAATGTTGTATATAACTGAAGCTCTTATTATACAAATTTAATGTGGTCATTTCTGCTGATCACAACACTCTGCTCTGCGGTTCATGCAGATATTTTGCTGGCACTGAAACATGAATGGAACCAATAAAATGTCATCTCAATGTGACCTTCTTGTCTGGCAAGAAAACACAAAAGTGTTTAGAATATTATGTTCTGCCTTCAACACTAGCTTTTTGTACATCATCCAAGTGTGATATTATAATGATTGTCTGTTTCCTCTTTCCTTTGATACGAAGAATCTGACTTTATGAGAGAACGACCCCCCTCCTAGCATGTATTTTGACTGTGAATAGCAAGGAGCATTTATTTTAGTGGAGAGAGTAGAGAACGTATTTGTTTTAATGTGCTTGTATTTGTTTTGTTTTTTTATAATAAGGTTCATTTTGTTTCGGTGTGAGATGTGTTTGTACATTCCGGTTATCTGTATAAAAGCAGATGGTGCAGTGGTGCAGAATGTGTACTTATAATTTGACTGCATGTACTACATATTTTTTTTTCTCACATTTATGTTTGAAAAATAAAAAAGAGAGAAAAAAAAGGGTTTATGTGATTTGTAGTGAATGGGCTAGTGAATGCAAGACACTGGTATGGTCCTTCATAACTAGAAGGTCAGAAAGTGCGGATGACATAACATTTCTATTGTCATAATCATGTAACAGTAAATATCAGGAAAAATACAAATAACTGCAGAAAAGAAGAGATAGTTTGTTTTCCAAATGACTGAAGTGTGGACTGCTGTTTATGACGACTGTTATTACTTTCCTGTCATTTTATTTAACTAGGGCAGCGGGTTCTGTATAAATGCTGAATGTGTCCACTGGGAATATCCTGATAATCTTACCCACACAAAGAGCCGATCATCTAATGCTAGCTGGCAATCTTGGTTAGCAAGGTGCATCCAAATTGCACCAAGACATTTTTTAGTTGTGGCTAGTAAAAAACAGGCTTAAACTAAATTGTACTTCCTAAAAAACTGCATTTATATATGTCTTTTAGGACAACCACACTTGGAACAAGCAAGGGTTTATCAACTAGTCTAAACAGAAACAAAATTTGCAATATGGTGTTGTACTGACGAAGACTTGAAATTAGTGGCTGAGAAGATCATGTGGTCAAAATCAACTGAGAAGTAGGATCATTTTCACATAGACTTCTATGGAGTTGACCTTCTTCTTGCTGACAGTTAGAAAGAATGCAGGTTAAAGGCACTTCTGGCTTCATTTTTCAAAACCAAAAGCTCTGCCCATCTTTTATATACAGTCTATGTCTAAGACCAACTTAAAGCACCTATATGGATCTTTTGACATCTCAATAATTGTGGTTATTATCAAGACTGTATTTTACATTCTTCATAAAAATGCAGGGGGCACGGCAACCAAGCAAGCATTCAGTCGCTTGCAAAATACCTGCTAAGTTCTCCTCAAACAGATCACCTGAATGAGGCAAATGAATTTACAGTTAGAAGAAACAGCTGGATGACTGTCCTCAAAATACAGACAGAAATAGTGAACGTGTGTCTGTGTGCCTGTGTGCCTGTGTGCCTGTGCGCGCGGGTGTGTGTGTGTGTGTCCGTGTGTTTGTGTGTGTGCACCCAGGCCACCCGTCCTGTCTGCAGTTCACAGTGAACATGACAGCTGCGGTGAGGACTTATCGCTGGCAGTGCATCGAGTGCAAGTCCTGCAGCCTGTGTGGCACCTCTGAGAACGACGTAGGCTCTTACTTTCTACTACACGTTAAATCTAAGCACATGTGGCTGCACACACACATACACACACACACACACACACACACATACACACACGCACTTGCGTACTGTTCATACATAATGTGTCACTTAATGCCAGAAAAACTTAGGCAGAGCAGGTATAAGTGAATACTGCTGATATTTATTTTTGTAGTCATCCGAGGCCTATGTCTGACTCAAATACTTGAGTGCATGAAGACGGTGCATGGCTGAAGGATGGTGTTATAATGCTGCCCACTTAATTTTACCGGGATCAAACAAAATTTTACTGAAAACCCTTCCAGAAGTGCAGAATTTTTTTGAAGGTGCTGATATTTACACAGACTGTAATGCAGAACTCAAAGTGCCGGTTAAAGTATCTGGTGTAAATATAACAAAGAAAGAGAGTTGTTGATCCTGAGCTTTTTACCGCCTGCCACAATAAAGGTTGAAGTTATGAATATGAAATTAAAAAAACAACCAGGGACATATTCATCACACCCCAGTCGTTTGATTATATAAATACAAAATCATTGTTAAAGCACTACACACATTATGTTTTGCCGCCGCAGTCCTCGGCTTTGATTTCAAGACTATGCACACGTGTGATTAACGACACTAATTCTCTTCTTTTGCAGGACCAGCTGTTGTTCTGTGACGATTGTGACAGAGGCTATCACATGTACTGTCTGAGCCCTCCGATGTCTGAGCCGCCAGAGGGTACGCATGCACACCGCAAAGCTACACAATGTAATGCATCCTCATTTTTAATCAGACTTCACAACCTTTACAACCACGAGAACATTTTTGTCATTACAGAGATGTGGAACTATCTGTACTGTAGGTAGGAAAGGAGACAGTCACACTGAGGAGGGTGAAACCTGTATTTTTAAGGCATTCTTAAAGAATATGACCCTCAGGACTCTCGCCTTTCTTTTTTTTTTTTCTTTTTTTGAATGAATGTTTTAATATGAATACGGCAGTCTGAAATACCGTGGCTGCGATTACAGAAATGGAGAAGGTACTAATGTTTAAATCAACCTGTCATTTGCAACATAAGATGGCTGCCTCCGAATGTTTGATGGCGTTGTCATGGAAATGAGTAGTAGAAAGATAATCTGTTTCCATGGCAAAAGTGTCACTTGGCTGAACATACAGTAGCGGTGCCACTTGTGTTCAACACGCACTAACAGTGTCAAGCTCTGCCCACACATGCGATGCTTTCGATTTACAGGAAAACATTTTTTAAAATTCAGCAGCAGTCAGTTTATTTCGGGTCTCCACACACGCGTCGATGATAAACTTATATTTGTATACCACCTTTAGGCTGGGTTCACTTTGAAGCGTTAAGGTTGAGGAGAACATTTCAGCATCTGTCTCGACTTTATGTTTAATTAATGTCACAAATCCTGAGCCGGAATCCAAACCAAACTAGTTGTCAGATCCTCTGCACCCACAAACCACATGCACAGCGTGTGGTGTTTAAACACGGAGCTTTAATTTACAGTGTTACTTAACGCTCTGTGTGAAATGAGGGATTAATCCACAAGGCTTTACAATAGCAGTGATTGAACTCCCAATCTGTGTGTGTGTGTGTGTGTGTGTTGTACAGGGAGCTGGAGCTGTCATCTGTGTCTAAGACAACTGAAGGAGAAGGCCTCAGCCTACATCACCCTCACTTAATCTGCTGAGCTGCGCCTCTTCCTCTTGGCCCTTCATCCTCTCCCAAAACCACTTCTCCGTAACCCCCCTCACTGTGCCTCAGAGGCTACCCCCCCTCGTCTCCTCTTCTGATCTGCTCGCCGCTACTCTCTCTACGTTCTGTCCCCACGACCTTTGACACGACTGAGCACACAGCAACCACGGCGCCGCATATTCCCGAAACGTCTTTCCAGTGGCGAGCCAACCTCTGCCCCGTTTATTTATTTATTTTGGTCACTTGAATTCCCTGTTGTGCTTGACCTGAACCTCCACTCCCCCCCCACCTTCCCTCATTCTTGCTCTGTCTCAACAGAGGAATTCATCAGCTGGCAATAAGTTTGCTAGCAAGACACACACTTCAGCCTGCCAAGGGCACTTCTGAGGCATACTACTCCACAGGAACCCTCATAAGGGCCCTCGGATGAGCCCTAATGATCTTCAGCTGCAACTCAGTCAAGTAGTGAGCGAGAATTAATAAGATGGATAGGTGTTAGGCAGAGGACAGGGCATTGAAGACCCTGGATAACCATGGAGCAGTATGTTTCGGTGTTAGCCAACTGTGAAATATACACCCAATCAAAATTTCATTTACTCCCTCTGTCCTTTACCATTCACGGCAGAGCTGAGACACTGAACTCTGCTCCATTATTTGTCTGCAGGGTTTCCTGCTCCATGCAGTTTTTTTAAAGGCGGAGTGAATTGTACAGAATTTCGACTGATTCTCCATCTACGCGCTCATAAAACCTCACCCTCGCCGGACACGTCGGAGCCTCTGGTCAGGAACTCAGACCATCTTTGACCTCACCCTGTCCTCTCTTGTTGCATGGGGTTTTTCCACAAAATTAATGATGCATTTTGGGATTGACACCGGTGGTTTTTAGTGTGCGGATGTGATCCTCTGATTAAAGGAGAGAAGGATTTTTCTCTTAATCAACTATCTCTGATCAAACGATGTATTTAAAAATACAATTTAGGCTTAGCGTCCCTCACAAATCCTTTACCTGACCTTTGTTCGCTGTTTCCCTCGATGAAACAATGACTGTGAAGCCAATGCGAGACTAAAACGCTCCTGGTGCTTGGTGTGTATTATCTGTGTGTTAAGAATGTAGGATCAATGTGTGGACAATGCAGATCTTTGTGTGGCCTATGCGAAGGCCAAAAAAACGTATTTTTTAATGATTCCTTTTTTTTAATTTCTTTTTCATTCGCATGTTGTTGTTTCAATTGTTTTTTCAAAACTTGTAATTGAAATCGAAGAGAAAGCACACTTAATTCGCAATAATGTGTTTGTAATATGAACTCTTTTGGCCAAACTGGGTGTGTGTGCGTGTGTATGTGTGTGTGTGTGCATGTCTGTTTGTGGGACTTTATTTGAGAACTACAATAACTGTAGCCATTTCCAAGCTAGGCAGGATCTGTGCGAGGATCTGAGTAGCAGAGAGGTCAAGTGGATGTAAGGAAAGTCTGCATTTTCTCGTCTAGGTATTCTGACAGAGTGAAGAGAAAAAGAAAGTGTTAAAGGAACTGTTTCATCATTTCATGGTGGGTTATATGCCAGAGTGCATCTTGAAGTGAGTCTAGAAAGTCACTGTGTGCAAGAAATTAATAGGATGGCACATAACCCACAGTGAAAATCATAATTTTTATCATTTACAACCTTTGGTTTTATATTACACGTTTATCTATAAGCATTAGAGCTGCTGGTAGCCAGGATGAAAGGTGAACCATCTTCAAAAAACGTAAAGAAGTCCAGTCACCTTTGATTCAAGCGTCTTAGACTACCATGACCTGGATGAGTGAAACCCTGCACAGACATACGGCCAGGATAACTGTTTCCTACAGTGGCCCTGAGAGGTCAAATGCACTGCAGCTAAAAAAAAATAACACCAACAAAAACTAAAATGCTGTAATAGCACACAAAACAAAATCGAAGGTAAGTAAAACACAATAGAAATAGAAAAATACAACAAAAGTTGAATAGAATACTAAGTTAAAAGAAAAAAAAGCAAAAGCTAAAAAAAACCCCAAATATCATTAAACAAAACAGAAGTGTTTTTGTGAAGATGTGACCGAACAGCTGTGGATGTGACAAGCTAACCGTAAACAGCTAATAGCATATGTGTATCTACAGTGTTAGGTAAGTCACATGATTAAAACAAACCTTGTGTCTTTTTCTCCTTAACAAAACTTAACACAAATGAATCCTCAGCTTCCTTTAAGCGTGTGTAAGAAGTCCTTTACAGGTTTTGGTTAATGTCTCCCCCAAAACACAAGCAAAACAGAGCACAGAAAGCACACAAAACACCGCTATTGTGTTTTTTGTGCTTTTGCAACATTTTTCTGTTTTCTGGTGTTTTCTTAAGTTGCAGTTCATTTGACCTCTCAGGGGCCCGTAGTTTCCACAGTCTTGACACTAAGCAAACTATCTAATCCAATGACTAAAGAAAACGATTCTACAGTCATTGGTCCCATCACTCCAACTTCTCTTTTATCAGGTAAGTAAAACATTTTAATAAATAATAGTTGCCATCCTGATTACAGACAACTGGACTTAAGAGGTGTTGTCTTTATAAAACTGTATGCCACCTTTAGCTACACATAAGTAGATTTCTATATGAGTACTTAATTCTCTCACAGTCTCTGCCATATTCTGCACAATTATTACCACAGAATAATGTCAAGGGGTCATTGATTTTACATTAGCAGATATGCTAAGCTCTGTGTTGCTAGCATAGAGCAATACTCAATCAGGTTGCAGTTTCAAGATCAAACATGTCTAAAAGAGAGACAGTGTCACCAAAATATAAATAAATTAAACTGTATTGCACATTTGCTAACATGTATACATTCAAATGACATATGACAGCCTCTGTGAAGCCATCTGATTTGTTTCTTTTTCTTTTTTGGGGAGGTTGATAAGCAAAATATGTTGTTGTAGAAGTTATGCTAACACTGCTAGTCTGTGCTAAAGAATCCGGTATAAGTGTGGAGAAACGTGGGTTTAAATGGTCAGCCAGCATGCATCTTCGTGGGCTTTCACTGAAAACAGATCTTTTATTTTTCTCTTAATGAAATGACTCGTTATAGTGTCCTCAACCAGTTTAACTGGGTTTCTCAAGGAAACTTTAACAAGCATTTTTAGAAGACAGGTGAAGTACGAGTGCTGATTTATGGGGACATTTCTAAATGATTTATTAGTGCGGATGTGAGGTTTGAGTTTGGAAACAATTGCTGTAAATATGGGGATTGAATTAAGGGCAACAAATTGCCATTTTACACAGTGTTTCATATTTTTGTGTATAGATCAGAGTATGAAACGGCTCAGACTCGGCCGGCTTTGGCTTGACTGAACGTCTCATTTAAATGCTGCATCATGTCTCTGAAAGGAAATTCAGATGGATCGCTAGAATGTATCTGAACTGTACTCGTGTTTGCCATCTGATGCAGACGGACAGTAAGTGCAAATACTGTGCTACCCCCTCGATTCAATTCAACTTTGCATGAATGACTCATATTTTGATAAAGTCGGTAATGCATTTTTAAATAACGACGACAAAAACCTTTAACTTATGTTCATTTCCTGTTTGTTTGCTTGTTTGGTTCTGTAACTTTAAAAAAAACAAATTCTTTTACATTTTGCACAGCGTGGCTACATTTGCTCTCCGAGTGCGTTTATGCCTCTGTGTGTGAGTGCGTGTTTCTGTATATGTGTGTACATGTGTGTGTAAGTGTGTATGCGTATATCCACAGAAGGTCAGTGAAGAAGAAAAAAAAAAAAGAAGCAAATCGAACCAAAATAGTGTGTTATTTATTATTCTGCAGACATTTTCTTCTCAGTGGAACCAGTTGCATGGCACAGCACTGCTTGAGGATTGTAATGTTGAGTACAAATTACAACAAAAGTGCACTTGAGTGTACACATTTCACGCAAGGCACTCGGATTATACTGTATGACTTTATGGTGTGTTAAATTAGTGTTACATTTGCCGACAAAACCACTAGCAACCAATAAAAAGAAATGTTTTTTTCCATTTACAAATCAGAGCTAACGCCTAGACTTGAAGCATGTCTGTGTGGAAATAGTTTGATGATGAAGTGGAAATGTTTAATGGTGATTGTTAGATTAAATATAATGGAAATGTTTGGGATTTGGATGATGATGATGATGTCATTGTGACTGAAAAGCCTTTATATTTGGAGCTTTCCTGGCACTTAAAAGGAGAAGCATGGTGGAGTCAAACTAACTTTGATTGTACTATCTGGGGAGGGTGGGGAAGCCATGTTGGGGCTTTGGAAAGTTTAATGAAACTTGAGCCTTCTCTTTGTACAAATGGACGAAGCAAAGCGACGGTGGTAGTAAAGGTGGGGATGTGGGGTCCAACAAAGCCACACCAGGAACCTCCAGGTCTCAAGTTGATGCCATTACCCCCGTCTCCCCCTTCCACCATCATTTCAGGCTGTTGGGGTGGCTCAATCAGAGGGTTGAGCCTTTGGGCCACTCTAGGCCTCTGTTGTAAATTGTTGTTCTGTGATCTTGCTTGCACTTTTTTTGTTGTTTTTTTGTTTTTGTTTTTGTTTTCCCAAAAATAAGAAACTAATTGTAAGTATGTATGCGTGCGAGTGCGGGTGCACTTTTCGTTTTCAATCTTTGCATTTTTTTGTTTTCCAATGTGACTGTCTGTTGTAAACAACACTGGATAAAGACGAGTTTTTAATTTGTATTTTTTACCTCGAGAGGAAGATGCAATCTTCTTGGACATTTTTTTTAACCGCCCTCCTCTTTTTCTCCCTCTCTTTCTCCTCCTCCTCTTCCGTCTGGTACCTGGGAATGCTTTGAAATGTGGACCGTGACCGCATTGCTGTCATCACTGCTGTCAGTCATTCTCTGTGAATTCATTCGGCTTTCTCAATTTACCCAGTTTTTTCTCTCTTCCCTCAACTCATTTTTTTCCATTAAAAAGATGAGATTGAAAAATGAGCTCTACCTTTTGTGTGTGCCGTGTGTGTGTGTGTGTGTGTGTGTGTGTGTGTGTGTGTGTGTGTGTGTAAGAGA
>VUQG01022461.1:15867-28197 GCA_015106755.1 Etia nguti | reverse complement strand
CATTCTCTAGCTCTTTGATGCGAGCCTCCAGTTTCTGGAGCTGCTTCTTGCCGCCCTTCATGGCGATCTGCTCAGCCTCATCCAGACGGTGCTGCAGGTCTTTTATGGTCTGCTCCATGTTCTTCTTCATGCGCTCTAAATGGGCGCTGGTGTCCTGCTCCTTCTTCAGCTCCTCAGCCATCATGGCTGCATCCGTGATCGCCTTCTTTGCCTTCTCCTCAGCATTGCGGTTCTCCTGTATGGCTTCCTCCACCTCACTCTGCAGGTGTAGGAGGTCTGCTTCGTGCTTCTTCTTCTGGTTGATCAGGCTGGTGTTTTGGGAGTGCAGGAGTTGCATTCGCTCCGTTGCCTCAGTCAGCTCCTGTTCGGCCAGTTTCCGACTTCTCTCAGTCTGCTCGAGCGCGGCTCTCACTTCCTCCAGTTCAGCCTGGATCAGGTTGTTTCTGCGTTCGAGCAGAGCGATGTTTTCTTTCAGGTCATCGTTGCCATGCTGGGTGTCATCTAGTTGCAGCTGAGTGTCCTTCAGGAATGCCTGGAGGGTCTTCACCTGTTTCTGGGCTTCAGCTGCCTGCCTGTTAGCTTGGCTCAGCTGAATCTCCATCTCATTGAGGTCGCCCTCCATCTTCTTCTTGACTCTCATGGATTCATTTCGGCTCCTGGTTTCAGACTCCAGAGAAGACTGGAGCGATTCCACCATACGCTGGTAGTTCCTCTTGGCCTGGTCCATTTCCTCGTCCTTCTCGGCCAGCTTGCGCTCCATGTCAGCCTTCACTTGGTTGAACTCCAGTTGAGCTCTGAGGATCTTGCTCTCTTCGTGCTCCAGGGAACCTTCAGCTTCCTCCAGCGCCGACTGTAGCTCAACCTTTTCTTGTTCAAGTTGCTTCCGGATCTTCTCCAGTTCGTGGGCGCTGCGACCACCTTCTCCCAGCTGGTCAGTGAGGTCTGAGATTTCTTCTTGGAGATTTTTATTCTCTCTCTTCATCGTCTCGAGTTGATCCAGACATTCTTCATAGGCATTCCTGAGTTTGAAGAGCTCAGTGCTCAGAGATCGAGCCTCCTTTTGAAATGCCTCTAACTCACACTGCGATTCCTCAAACTTTTGCTTCCACTCTGCCAAGACTTTGTCAAAGGTTCTTTGTTTTTTGTCCAGTGCTGTGGATGCCGCATTAGATCTCTCAAGGTCCAGCATGAGGTCTTCAATCTCGTTTTGGAGGCGGTGTTTGGTTTTCTCAAGGGACGAACACTTTGCGTTCACAGCCTCAATGGCCTCCTCGGCCTCCTGCAGTCTTTGAACCAGCTTCTTTTTTGCTTCTTCCAGCTCCTCAGTTCTCTGGATTCCGTCCGTTTCATATTTGGTCCTCCATGCTGAGATCTCAGTGTTGGATTTAGACAGAGCTCTCTGCAGTTCAACCTTGGCTTCCTGCTCTTCCTCAAATTGTTCTCGGAGCAGATCACAGTCATGGCGAGCAGACTGAACAGCATGGGCGAGAGCGTTCTTTGCCTTTACTTCCTCCTCCAGCTGTCTGCGCAGATCTTCCATCTGCTGGTTGTACGAGTTCTTCCCTCGAGTAAGCTGTGATATCAGACACTCCTTCTCCTCCAGCTGCCGGCCAAGCTCACCATTTTCAGTGAGGAGCTTGGCCCTCTGGGTTGTCAGGTTATTGATGGTCCTTTGAGCCTCCTCACATTTGCTCTTGTACTCATTCATGTTGTCTTCCATCGTTCGGCACATTTTCTCAAAGTTCGCCTTTGTCTTCACTACATTTTCTATGTTTGAGCACAAGTCATCGAGCTCTAGCTTCAGCTCACTCTTTTCCTTCTCCAGTTTTTGCTTCACACGCTGAAGGTTATCAATCTGTTCTCCCAGTTCGGCGACGCTGTCGGCATGTTTCTTCCTCAGGGTGGCAGTGGTGGCCTCATGTTGGAGGGTTGATTCCTCCAGCTCTCTACGCAGCTTCTGAAACTCAGCTTCTCTCTTTTTATTCAGCTCCACCTGAGCTGATGTGGCTCCTCCAGCTTCCTCTAGACGTTCACTGATGTCCTCAAGCTCGCGGGAAAGATCAGAACGCTGTTTCTCCACCTTGGCCCGGGCTGCTCGCTCAGCATCCAGCTCCTCCTCCACCTCCTCAATTCTTGCTTGGCTTTCTTTGAGCTTCTTCTGGACCTGAACTGATGCAATCTGCTCATCTTCCAGTCTTGAAGTTATTTGGGTGACCTCAAAGTCTTTCTTCTTGAGTTTTTCCTCCAGCTGCTGCTTGTCATTCTCCAAGTCCATCAAGTTCTCCTGGATCAGTTTCAGGTCTCCCTCGAGCTTCCTCTTTGAGCGCTCCAGGTCCATCCTGACTTTCTTCTCTTGCTCCAGCGATCCTTCCAGATCATCTACTTGTTGCTCCAGCTTAGCTTTAGCTTTAGTCAAAGTGTTGGCTTTGTCTTCTTCACTCTGCAGGTCATCCAGAGTCTGCTGGTGAGCCTCCTGCAGCGCCCTCTTCTCTTTGGTTAGCTTTGTGATGTTCTCATCCTGTGAAGCCATCTCCTCCATCAGGTTTTTCACCTTATTCTCTGTAGCATGTTTCTCTTTTTCCACCTTGGCTAACGTTAGCTCCAGGTCATCTATGTCCTTCTTCAGCTCTGAACATTCATCTTCAAGCTTGCGTTTTTTTGCTGTCAGATCAGCGTTCAGCTCCTCTTCATCCTCCAGTCTTTCTGTCATTTCTTTTAGCTTTGCCTCCAGTTGAATCTTGCTCTTGATCAGCTGTTCACAGCGTTCCTCAGCATCTGTTAGGGTGTCCTGTTCAGACTGAATCTGCAGGGTCAGATCATTCTTCTCTTGGAGAAGTGTCACTATTTTCTCCTCCAGTTCTTTTCGTCTTGCCTCTGATTTCTCCAGAGTTTCCTTTAGCTTGTTGAATTCATCCTTCATGTTGGCCATCTCCTTCTCAGACTCTGCACTCTTCAGCAGGGGTTTGATCTTGAAGAAGAGTTTCATCCAGGGCCAGTTTTTCACCCCAAGGAAAGACCGAAGGTTCCACTGGATGACCATCAGGGCATCTCTACGTTCCACAAGCTTAATAAACTCCTTCCTCATGAGGAGCCCTCGGGCATTGGCCTGGATCCTGGTGATGATTCTAGAGAGTTGCTCATCTCGCATCTCCTCCAGTGTACCCAGCAGGCCGGCTTTGAAGAAGACTTTTGTGTGACCAAACTTATACTGGGTGTGGTCAATGTCCAGCGATCCTAACAGCTTTTCAGTACTTTTCTTGCAGTCTATGAACTGACCCTCTGGGATGGCGGATGCATTCAAGATCCTGTACCTCTGTTTGAAGTCTCCATAGAGCACCCTGTTTGGGAAACCTTTCCTGCAGATCCTGATGCCTTCCAGGACACCATTACAGCGCAGCTGGTGCATCACGAGGCAGTTGTCCATGACTCCTGGAGTTTTCCTCTCATTAGGAATTAGACAGCGGACAAAGTGTGGATGAGTGGTCTTCAGGTTTGTCATCAGCTTGTTCAGGTTTTCCCTGTGAAGCGCAGACACCGTCTGAAAGGAGGAGCCTTTCTTCTTGGCTCCTTTTCCACTTCCCTTGTCTCCTCCCTCAGCTCCTGCATAGTTTGAAAATAGAAGACTGAGAAGCTTTAGAGAGGATTTCTGGTAAAGACCAACCACTGTCTCATTTAGGGGGTCTTTGTTTTTGACCAGCCAGCCAGCGATGTTGTAGTCCACTGTCCCGGCATAGTGAACCAGGGCGAAATGGGCCTCTGGTTTCCCCTTTGCTGCCCGTGGCTTCTCAAACATCTTGTTCTTGCCCAGATGGTTGTCATAGAGCTTGGCCTTGAAGGTCTGGTCGCTAGCTTTGGGAAACATGCATTCTTCCTCCAGAATGGACAGGATCCCCAGAGGTTTCTCAATCAAGTCTATGCAGGCCTGGAGGTCCATGCCAAAGTCGATGAACTCCCATTCGATTCCTTCTTTTTTGTACTCTTCTTGCTCCAAGATGAACATGTGGTGGTTGAAAAACTGTTGCAGTTTCTCATTGGTAAAGTTGATGCACAGCTGCTCGAAGGTGTTGAAATCAAAGATCTCAAACCCGGCGATGTCCAGCACTCCTATGAAGTACTGACGGTGCTGTTTGGTGTCCAGTGATTGGTTGATTCTCACCACCATCCAATTGAACATTTTCTCATACACTGACTTAGCCAGAGCACCAATGGCATAGTAAACTTGGTCCACACTCTGCCCTTTGGTGACATATTCATTTCCTACCTTAACTCGGGGGTGGCAAAGCCCCTTGATGAGATCAGCAGAGTTTAGCCCCATCAGGTAAGCTGATTTATCAGCAGCCTCGGTTCCATCAGGTTCAGCCTGCTCCTCGCGCTGCTTCTGTTTGAACTTCATGTTGCCATAGTGCATAATGGCACCGGTTAGCTTGTAGACACTCATTTTCTCCTCTGGAGTGAAGCCAAGCACATCAAAGGCACCATCGGTGGCAATCAGCTCCTCCGAGTCATTGATGGAAGCAACTGTTACCTCTCCTTGGGAGATGTAGGAGTAGTCGTATGGGTTGTTGGTGATCAACAGCATGTCCAACAACTCTGGCTTCTGATTGGACAGGATCTGGTAGAATATGTGGTAGTTCCTTTCGGCCTTTAGCTGAAAGGTAACTCGTGACTTCTCCAGCAGATACGTCTCTATGTCAGCAGACGACAGCTTACCGCTCGTGCCAAAATGGATTCGGATAAATTTTCCAAAACGCGACGAGTTGTCATTTCTCACCGTTTTGGCATTGCCAAAGGCCTCCAGTGCTGGGTTCGCCTGGATGATTTGATCCTCCAGAGTCCCCTTGCTGTTGTCTTTTTTGCTTGCACCACCAACTGCAGCGATGCTGGCAAAATACTGAATGACTCTCTTGGTGTTCACCGTCTTTCCTGCTCCAGATTCTCCAGTGATGAGGACAGACTGGTTTTCCCGGTCTGTCAGCATGTACTGGTAGGCATTATCAGAAATGGAAAAGATGTGAGGGGGGGCCTCGCTCCTCTTTTTCCCCCTGTAGGCAGCCACCACTTCAGCATCGTAGACAGGAAGCCACTTGTAGGGGTTGACGGTGACGCAGAAGAGCCCGGAGTAGGTATAGATCATCCAGGCTGCGTAACGCTCTTTGAGGTTAAACAGCACGGCGGGCTCGTGGAGGAATGTAAACATTGCCATGTCTTCGATTTTATCAAACTTGGGTGGGTTCTGGGGGTGAGTGTCAGATTCCTTCACTGTCACCGTTGTTCCATCTTCCTTCTGGACCGTCACCATCCCTCCGTCCTTGCTCAGGATTTTTCCTTTGACGTATTCTTCTTTAGTGTCGACTACGAAACATTCAGTCTTGATGTCAAAGGGTCTGGTCTGAGCCTCCAGACGCTCCTTCTCAGACTTCCTCAGGTAAGGAGCAGCCTTCCCAAACTCGGCCATCACAGAGTCGCCCATGGTTTAGGGTGGAGAACGTTGGCAGTCAGAGGAGAGATCAAACTAAGTGAGAGTGTTTTCCTGCTGAAGCTGATGGAGAACTGCAGTCTCCTCACAGCAGGTGATATTTATAAAGACTCCATGTGGACCAAATTAGGAGATAACAGCTGAACTAAATCTGTCTGATCATGTGAACGCACCATGAGGGCAGATTCAGGACCTTTGGCTGTTAGAGTCCATTTTAGGAAAAGCAAAGTTGTACCGGTTATCTGTTGCTGATAGAGTCCCGACACGTCTGCATTTAGACTGCATCCTCCTTGGATATCCTCCACCCTTTAACATCCACCGTCACAATCATTTAACAAACATTTAATTATATCCTTAGCTATCCTGTAAACATCTGTTAATATATTAACACAAGATTGATATTGCGTTAATATATCATGTATAATAACATGGTGATAGCAAATATGAAAACAGTAAGTTAGTGTTCATGTCTTGTTTTTGTGTACTTCACTGTTGGTGGAGACTCTCTCCACATGTGTGCAGATTTTCCTGTTTTAATGTTAATTCATTTGTTAAAAAATACAGAACACAAAAGTATGGATTAGTTCACTTGATGATATTATTGCTGTTTTTTTGTGATGTGATTTATATAAAATCCACTCTAATGTGCCAACAGAATGAAGCAGGAATTTTTAACTGGCTGGAGCCTATCCCAGCTGTCTTAGTGCAAGAGGTGGGGTACGCCCTGGACAGGTCGCCAGTCTGTTACAGGACAACCATTCACACTCACATTCACACCCGTGGGAAATTTAGAAACTGCATGTGTTTGGACTGTGGGAGGACTTGAGAGAACCCACGCAAACTCAGGGAGAACATGCAAACATGCAAACTCTTTTGAAATTAATCATCTTAATTTCATCACCTGTGGAGGAGATACATGAGAAACATAAAATTACAGAAATGCACAAAATTAATAACTTAAAATTTAAATCATTTAAAGTCTCAGGATGCCTCATCTGTTCAGTCTGATCATATAAAAAAAAAATCAAAAACCTTCACAACTTAAATCTTCAGTGAACTGAGCTCAAACAGGTCCTCTTAGCCTACATTTCCCATCATGCTTTGCAGGGATTATGATGAGACTGTTATGTGTCCACTCAGAGCAGCCAAAAGATCTGAACATCACCTCGATGCCGTTACTGTGACACAGCGAATGATTACAGAAGTCTTTGTGTTTCCTGAACAGCAGCAATCAGAGCTGAGAGTGAAACTGAGAAACACAACTTCAGTGTGACTGAACATGAACTGAGCCCAAGTCCTTCAGCTGCTTTAACCTCTGGATTCGGGTCGTGTTAATCTGTGATATTCAGGTGAGCTGTGACGGGTTTGAGTGTCTGCGTCTCTTTATCTGTGGCATTCGAGGCTCCTCGGCCTCCAAATAGAAACCCAAGACTCTGGAATCAGTTTTTATCTGCAGCACGAGGACGAACGGCCGGCCGGCAGCAGCACAAGGACTCGCTCTGAACCTCAGTGATCTTTAAAATGAACACATTAATAATCCTTCTGAAACTTCTGAACCAGAGGAAATCCAACAGGAATCATATCTGACTTGTTTTTCCCAAAGTGAGGTCCTAAAACAGAGTTTGTTTCAGAGCTACGGAGGGCTGTAGAGGACAAAGCTCATGCTGGGGGAAGAGACAAGAGCTTTAAATGTTTTACAAAGATTGTTTGAATGTATGTGTGTAGGTGAAACTGGAACATTGAGACTCTGAGCAGCGTTCATGATTTTTTAATCCACAGTTTCAGCTCAAAGAGGAAGAATAAAAATAAAAAACAGTTTGAGACGCAGTCAGTATCGACTGAAAAACCAGCACTGAAAAATGAAGCCAGTTAAAACAGCTTTGAGCCACTGAGCATATGAACTTTGGATTCTAATCAAATCTGAACATTTCTAACTTTTATTTGTCTAAAAGTGATTAAATGTTAAACTCCAAAGACTGATTTTTAGTTAAAGGTACAGAACTTATCACATAGTCTGTAAAGAGGAAGACCTTTTAATTGTGATTCAGCATCTCTGAGAACGTCATCAGTGCAGCAGATTTCCACGTGAATGTTCAAAACTGCATTTTACATCTAAGACTCAGTCCAAGAAGCAGAAACCAGCACCTGCATTTAGAGACTAGGATCATCTTCTACCTGTGATTACCTGTGTATACCACACCTGCCCACAGCTGTCACACACCTGAAAGTGTAAAGATATTAAACTGGGCTCATGAAATATATTAAAGTTAGTGTCGACAAAAAGAAATGACCAGAATTAAAAAACAAACAGCTGAAGTGAAGAAAGCAGCGTCATGCAGACACACACACACACGAATCAGCTGCATGATTTTCACATGTGTGTTTCATCACAGGTGTGTGTGGATGATCTGATAGGCTGATTCTGTTCTCTCAGAGCTGGTCGGGGTCCTGCATAAATCAATCAATCCAGACTTTTGTCTTTGGACAGGAGCTAATCATCTGAGAAAGGTGACTGGCTCCTCCATCTTTTACTCCCTCATGAGAAGTGCGTCAGAAGGCTTTTAACCCTTAGAGCAAGGTGCCGGGCTCGAGCTGCTGGGAAGTATTTCAGGACTCTGTGGCCGTTTGGCTGTTAAAAATTCCTCTTTTTCCAAACAGATTTCAGTTTAAGACTCGGCTGTTGTTTAAATAATAATCTTGGACTTTATTTCTATTTTAGTAATAAAAAAGCTGAATTAAACCACTCAAAGCAAAACTGATTGATGAGCAGTTATTAAAAAAAACTTTGTGTTTCTTTGAATTAAAGCAACAATCTTTGAAATTTTCTCATTTTGATTCTTGTTATGATGTTTTAACGTAACTGGATTAACATGTCCCTGTTTTAAATTTAGAAATCATCTAGATTTTCCACCTGAAGAGATAACATCAGTAACAGGTCAAGTTTGGACTTTGTGAAGGAGTAACCGAACGTTTGGCTGCGATAGCATTTTCTCTGTGTCAGGATCCGTTTTAGCTTCCAAAAAAATATTTCTACGACTCAACAAAGAGACAAACAGGAAAAGACAAAAAGGTTAAATAAAAAAAATTTAATCTGCAGCTTTTGTGCAAAGTCACATTGAAACTGTGCAAAGCTTCAAAATAAATCGATCGACAGGAAGAAGAGCTCATCATCATCATCATCATGGGGCAAAACAGTTTCCCGATGAAGAGCTTTAAATCCAGAGCTGTCCCTCTGCTGATCTCTGCTGGGCAGCATTGATCGATTTATTGGTCGTTTATTGGCTCTGATACAGAGAGAAACTTCTTGCTGAAACAAACGTGTCTGTTTTCACTCATTCGTTTAAAGCTGTTCTGCACCCCCAGCTCTGAGCTGATCATTATTATTGATCTGTGATTTAAAGGTTTGACGTCAGCTGTAAAATGACTGAAATGCTGTATAAACGAGGATCTTTGGGATCATGAAGGAGCCTGAAATGTTCTAAAATTTAAATTCTCCGTTTTAAAAAACACTGGCCCTGGAGCAGCACCAACAGCTGTTCAGCAAGTCTGGCCAATCAGAGATGAGCTGATGCGCAACCGAGCCACAATAAGAGTCTCCCAGGTGAGTCTCAGATGTCTTCGGGGGAATCAGGGTTGGGCTCAGGCGAGCCTCTTCAGATGAGTCTCGGGTGTTCAGCAGAGTGACATGCGTTTGCGGTGCTGCTCCACCAGAGGAACGAGGCAGCGCGGTGAGCCGTCCTGCAGCATGAACGGGTGCTCCAGCAGGTCGGCAGCACTGCTCCTCTGCAGCGTGTCACGGGTCAACATGCAGCCCAGGAAGTCCTTCAACACCGGAGACACCTGGGCACAAACACAGTGACATCATCAGCGACTGTCAGGATGAATGATTACATCATCATCAAATGCTATAACTAATCTGGCATAATCTGACACACAGAATTAGCATTTTAGTAACTGATGTTCAGAAAAAAATCTGATTTTGTGTTTTCAGATTTAACTTACATGAGAACGAAGATATGACAGATAAAATTTAGAAGGAATCTAAATACGTCTGTTGATCTTCATAAAGCATGTTCAGGCCTCGGGTCCTCACTACATATAAAAATAAAACTAAGTGTGTGTGTCTGACCCGCTGGACATTCTTGATGCTCGGCGCTGCTTCGTCTCGCAGCTTCTTCATTGCAGTGATGGGCGTGTCACTGAAATAGGGTGGCTCTCCATCAACCATCTCCACCACCATGATTCCCAGAGACCAGATGTCCACCTGAAAACAGGAAATGGTCAGAGCTCAAAGGCATGCTTTTAATTTGAAATAAGACCTAGAAACTTAACTATTTGATGTTTTTTTAGTTTTTATGTGAAACTGTGATTGGTTACTGAGAACTGTGAGTATCAGTTGCCGTAAATATAAACGTGATATTTGTTTAACCTCGTTCATACTGAGGTTTGGACTTTTGTTTAACGCTAAGACTTATCCAGCTTTTTTCCACCGGTTCAATCGACTCATTCACATATTTGGCAGGAACATCCTTCATGTGTTTGTAGTTACCTCGGTGCCGTACGGTGTTTTGGCAATCACCTCAGGAGCCATCCAGTACGGGGTCCCGACCAGAGACTTTCTCTTTGGGACTTCTTTGCTGATCTGAGCGCAGAAACCAAAGTCGGACAGTTTGATCTGCAGCAGGACCAAAGAAGAAATTTCACGGATTTACTAACAGAAAACCTCTGAGAATCATCTTCCAGCTGTTTGTGTGACCGATAATAAGTCAGCAGTATTTCAGTCATATGCTCCTGTGACTGGCCAGTGCATCATGGAGTGGGTGGGAGTTGTTGTCCAGCACTGTCCTTTAAGTGGACATGAAACACCACATCTATAATGTACACCACTGAGCCCTGCTCTCAAACACTGCCAGATGTAACTCTATCTGTGAAGCTGGATTTAAGGAATACATGTTTAACTTTAGAACATGTTTAGCACCATCTTCTGTCAGTACAGAATATGTCGTCACTAGGTTGGTTGGTTGGTTGCAGCTAATAGACTCACATTAGTTTATGTTAGCTAACTAGTGAAAGAACTGATAACTCAGAGGAAAATAAGGACACTGAAACTAAAATTCAGTCAGCAGCATTTCTGTGCTGATCTCAGCTGATTGCACGGCGCGATACACCCGGCCAGACGAGGAAACGAGACGAGTGTCGGACTCCAGATTGTCCGTCTGGTAACTTAAACAGGCTCTCCTCCACCCTGTCCTCATTAATAAAGTGTTCTGCAACCTCTGACAACCAACAAGTGGATTTTCAATTTCATTGCAGCTAGCCAAACAACAAAGAACAACTGACTGCTGATGACACAGAGAGTGAAAGTGGACAGTATATCATTGTTTTTAAGATAAACTCACTCTTGAAGCCAGGGGCTGCACAAAAATGACCCTTAGACTCTGAACATGTTCTAAAAAAATTTAAACACGAAATTCTTGAATCCAGCTTCACAGTTACATCAATGACAGTTGACATCAGGGCTCCATGATTTAGACTGGCCTTTATAATGTAATGTTTCATGGCCACTTTAACTTAGATAACACATTTTATTGGCCTTGTGGATCAGTTTATTGAGTTTGTTGGCATTTGAGTTTTGACTGACTAATAACCTAAATAAAATGGAAAAAAGATGCCTGAACCTGACTGACCAGCAGGAGTTTTCTTTACTGTAAAGTAGTACTGCCAGTCATACAAACTCTAATGGACACAATTAGAAACCTTTTATCGATCAGACAAAGATAGACATGTATTAGTACATTTCTGTCTTTGAGATTATAAATTGTCTTTAATTATTTTAGTATTTATAATTGGAGTTTTTATAAATGTATAATATTTTATAAATAAAAACTCACAAACACTCAGCTTTGTCTAACTGTAATGTCAAACTTTAAAAAGTTAGAGGTGGTCCTCATTAGGCATTTTTGGGTTTAGGGTCCTCATTATGTGATAAACTCAAGTTTGTGTGTGTGTGTCTGCATGAATTTTCTGTATGTGTTGATAATCCAGGTTTAATTTTGAGAAGTAAAAGCCTTCAGGGTTCTGTAAATGAACAATTTCAAAGATCTGTCACAATGAAGAAGAAGGGTGTTACCCTGCCGTCCAGGGTGAGCAGGATGGAGTCACTCTTGATGTCTCGGTGGATCACGCCCTGAGAGTGCAGGTAAGACAGCGCCTGCAGGACCCCCTCACAGACCGTCGCTATCTGCTCCTCGTTCAACCTGAAACACACAGAAACATCATGAACACAGAAAACATCTCCCAGATGACACACCTGAGAGACTTCCCGCTCACCTGGTCTCACTGACGATGTGGGTTAGAGCGCCACCTTGCAGGTACTCCATGATGACCCACAGCTCATCGTCCACTAGAGCGCTGCGGTACATCTCCACCACATTCTGGTGCCGGTAGTCCCTCATGATCACCACCTGAGACATATGAAATGAAGATCAGTGGAACTGCAAACAGGTAGATCTCTGCCCACCTCACCACACCAGTACCTCATTAAAGAGCAGCTCTCGCCGTTGCTGCTTCCTGAGGTCCATCATCTTCACGGCCACCTGTCGCCCGCTGTACTTTTCCCGGGCGATACAGACCACGCCTGTGGACCCCTCTCCGATCTTCACAAAGTTCTCCAAAGTCATCCTCGGGTCGCCGGGGTCCACCACCATCTGCAGCGCCCCCTTGAACTGCTCATGGGTCACCTTTGGAGGACCGCCATCAGGCCCCGCCTGCTGGTTGGAGGGGGCTGCGTGACCTGGGGAGCCGGTTGGGGGAGGGTGGGGCTGGGAGGGGCTGTCCTGAGTTGTTAGGTAATT